>APFE030291048.1:33071-57246 GCA_000404065.3 Pinus taeda | reverse complement strand
CTTCCAAAGTATAAAATCCCTCTGAGGTAATCGGACCCCTTCCGAAACCTCAAATACCCTTCACACCCACTTACTTGCTCTTTCCTCCCAAAAACTTACCCTCTATAGAACCTCAAAGCCATATCGCATCGCAACATCACACTTTCATCTCCATGCAGGTCATCACCCATCCGTCTCTGCCGATGTGATATTGCGATATCGCCAATCGGCAGTAGCAAGCACTGAGTGTCCAACTCATTCACCCATCCGTTCTCCGCTGATGCGATATTGCGATATCGCCGATTGGTGGTCGCAAGCGTCGAGTGTCCAACCCAAGCGCCCTCCTTTCCCCGCCGACGCGATATCGCGATATCGCATCGGAGTTTCATCATCACATTACCTCTAGTATCAGCACTTCACCACGTCGCTCTGTACCAGGGACCCACCACAGCTGACGTCATCCGCCGTACAGCCGACGTCATGCTGACATTAGCAGCCAGAAAGCCGAAACTTCGCGCAGGAAGAAAAATCGCATTTCGGAGCTCCAGATCAAGAAACAGAGGCAATTTTTGGCGCTTCGCTATGGGAAATATGCCATTTCGAGGAATCTTCAAGGAATCTTCTGATTTCTTAGCCCATTGCGCGCCGAAAAAGCCCGAAAATCGCCCGATCATGTCAAAAGGATCCGGTTTAAAGACAGCAGCAGATCAATCACAGAGTTTAAAGTGTATCAGATCAAATCATCAGGCATCAAGCGTGTCAAAGAGTATCAGTCGACGTCGGAAGCCATCAATGTAGCGGCAAAGAGTATCAGTGAATATCTTGAGCAGCAGCCTGAAGCAGGAGAAAATTTAATATCTTCTAGCAGATTCATAGAAAGAGGGCGAAACTACTTGAACCTCTCAAATCGTAATTATTGCACATTTAATTCACACCAGATCCGAACTGCAATTCCCGAAGCACAATCATTCAGCAGCACCGCATCTGGTCCCCAAGGGCCACCTTGTCACCTGTTCCAATCCAGCTGCCCCCAGCGCAGCCAAAAAGATTTACTTGCATTTAATTCCAGTAACAATTAGATTTTTGAAGAATTCTCTAAGCAGACGTGTCAAGGTCACTTGTAATGATGTCTTTCCGATATTTTGCTTATAAATACCACCCTGAGCAATGTTGTGAGGGGTTGGTTAGTTGGTAGTAGTTGTTGGTCAGTCTTCTTTCCAGCATTTTCTCCGAGCAGAGACTCGCACTGTAACTGTCATAATTTCCATAATCAAAGATTGCTGAAAGCATGGATTGCGAAACTACTTGATGTTTTCTCTTGGCCAAGAAATGATCACGGAATTCCTATGCTTCTACATGATCCAATAAGTGTTCCTCTCCTCTGTTTAATTTTATGTTTTTTACCACCTTTCTGCCTTTCTAAATTGCAGGAAAAAAGAATAGCTTGAGATTTGTTTCATTACACCTTAAGTTCAATTTCTGCGTTTCTCAATGTTTTCTTCAGAAATAGTTATGAGCTTGTATTCTTAAATGATCTGGTTTATGCTGTTTCTTTCACATATGAGTGCATGTCTTAGGAATTCTTAATTACTCCGGGATCCCATTCATCCATTTCTCCTCTTTGTCAGCATGATGAAATGATTCTCCTTTGCCTTTCATCCCTGATGTCCACTCCGTACTTTCAGCAGTCAGAAAATTGTATCCTGTGTGGCTATCCCGCTCCGTATCCCCTTGTGACCAAGAAAACGCTCGCAAGCCGCAATCTGTGACTCCATGCCCAATGGTTCGAAACTTATCACTCCTTACCTTGCCTCTCTGTTCGAGAATCCTACCTTCTTTCCAATCACAATCAACACTCCCTTGAAGTCAGAAAACTAGCCTAAAATCATCAACTAAGGTTGAATCGAAAGGAGAGAGCCCTCTCCGATTGCAGGTGGGCTAGAACCTGCAATCAAAAGATTGGTTTGTGGTTACCTCAGCCGTATCCGTATTAGGAGCCTAGGGATGACCTGAGTGATAACATAATGGCGACTCCACTGGGGACCTCCTCAGATAAATCAATGAAACCAGTCTGCAGCCTTACAGAGGAAGAAGCCGTCTTGTGAAAGGATCGGCCGACCTGTGATTGCATATTTATTAGAAGATTTTCAAAGCCATATTAGAAGCTGGCTCCTAAGAAAAAAACATGTAATACATGATCAAATCCTGATCCAAATAACCCGCCCATCGTTGAAAATACTAATTTAATTCCTAAGATCGTCAGGAAACAAAAACAAAAAGATTGCCAGACCCCTGTTAGTCCTGAAACAGTTCGGCCAATTGTTGTACCAACCCCTGTCAAAGTTCTATTCCGATCGACCCCGAGCTCCCCTGGCTCATCACCCCCTTCTCCAAGTAGTTCCACCACACCTCTATCCCATATCCCTACCACTTCGACTACTCCTTCTTCCCCTGTTATTCCCGTAATCCCCCTCGCCTTAGGTGTTTCGCTCATCCCTGTCATCATGGCTAGATATGCACCATTACAATTACCTGCTAATCCCGGGGAAATGCCTCAGGATTACCAATCAAAAATCACTTACTTCGATGGCACAACCTCTTGCACCGCCCTACAACATAAAAAGAAAATGCAAGATTATTTCGAGAGTTATCAGATAGATGATGATAGCGTAAGAATGAAGATCTTTGTTCAAATTATGACTGGTGATGTCATAACCTGCTTCAGGGCACTTCCACCTAATTCAATACTAAACCCGGAAGCCTTATACCAAACTTTCATTAACAGATGGGAGAAAAAGAAGGAACCCCTACACATACTATCCGAATATGAGTCTATCAAGAGAGGACCCGGGGAAGCTGTTCTGGATTACTATGCCAGATTTAACAATGTTTACAACGCGATACAACCAAATTTAAGACCTCCACCGGACCTTGCTTTATACAAATTCCCGGATGGCTTTGATTCTGAAATGGCATATCAATTAAGGGAAAGAGCCCCTCAAAGCCTCGCAGAAATGCAAGACGCCACAGTAAGTGTGGAAGCAAACCTAATTGCTAAAAGAAACATAACCAGATCCGAGAGAAAAACCACTTTCAAAGAAGAACCCTCATCTTTCGAGCAGAAGCTTGATGCAGTCGTCAGTTCCATGAACAGGCTGGGAGATAGATTAGACAACATGGAGAGGAAAAATTTGTGGGAAAGTCAAGAGCCCAATGCCGCGAGGAATCCAAATTTCAGAAGGACCCAAAACTTGAATGTAGGAAGGGCCAGTCAGGATCACGGCATTAGACCTCCTTTTCAAGAAAACTATGCTGAGGCATCTACATCCGCTGATCCCACAGAAGGGACCTTAATGAACCTGGTTGATTCAGAAAGCGAACAGCAATCCTTCATCACAGAAGAAAACCGACCATACCTTAATTCAGAACAATTCCGCACCAAATCGGGCGAGTCCTTTGACTTTAAACAAGGTTATGACACTGCTATATACGAAGTTCATAAGCAATAGAAACTAAGAACACGAACTGTCGATGTTTTTCCGCCTAGAAAAGCAAAAGATAGAAAACAGCCCAACAAAGCTAAAGCGAAGAGCACCAACGGTCAAACAACTGACAGCCATGGCCCAAATTCTCAACAAGTTACTATGGAAGATGTAACAGATACACATCGTTCTATGGAGAAGCCCTTTCCCACTCCCCATCTGGAAAAAGATCTAAAGAGCATTCCCGAAAATTTTCCCAAAACGGAGATACCACAGACGGTCAGACACCATGATACGGATGCTCCAAAAGAGAATACAGAGAGTACGCCTGAAAAAGAAAATTTCACCACTGTCAATACCCGGAACCCAATAGAAAAACCATTCAGCCTAGAAACAGAAATTGGAAAACTTAAAATCTCCATTCCCCTCTGAGAACTGGCTAAGCATGACGTATATAGACAACAAATTCAAAAATCACTTCAACTGCCGGAGGTTAGGGATGATGTAAACATTCTAGATGACACCCCTGAACTACTGTTCGGGCCAGAGGTTGATGGAAAAACAAAATACGGACCTGTTCCACCTTTCTATGTTAGCCTGCACATACACGATAAGATACTGCACAATGCTATGTTTGACTCAGGCGCCTCACATAACCTCATGCCCAACGCTGTAATGGAAAAGTTGAATCTCGATGTCACCCGACCCTATAAAGATCTGTATTCATTTGATTCAAGTCAGGTCAAGTGTCTAGGCCTAATCCAAGATATCTGCGTATCCCTAGTCCAGTTTCCCAATAAGACAATCTTAATGGACTTAGTAGTTGCTGACATCCCCACGAAGTATGGCATGCTGCTATCCCGATCATGGGGAGAAAAATTGCAAGGATCCCTTCAACTCGACCTTTCTTACGCCACTATATCTGTCTTTGGGCAACCAAACAGACTTTATAGGGAGACATTAATGAAGTATGTGGTAAGTAGTGAGGAGAAACCCCAAAATTTTCCAATATACTCAATCCATTCTGATATGGATTCTTTTATTTTGTTTAATGATAATACAAGCCCTCCAACTCCTGAGAAACCGTTATCCCTAGAGCAAGAAACCAATGCCAATAAGAGATCAGTTGCCAATTCGCATGAAATTGTATCCACAGCTAGGGCAACTAGCACAGGACAAGAAGAAAATCCCGAAACAGAAGTCACCAGCTCATCCGCTCCACACACCACGCGAATCCCCAATACACGCCTTGGACGAGAAGTCTCATGGTATTTAGAATTTGATGGTGCAGTTAACAAGTTAGGAGCAGGGGCTGGAGTGTGGATTTACAATACTCACGAGAATCACGCACAAGGCCATGCCTATAGACTCAATTTTAGATGTACAAATAATATGGCGGAGTATGAAGCCCTTCTCTTAGGCCTCAAGCTGCTCAAAACCCTGGGAGCTACCACAATTTCCATCCTGGGTGATTCGGACCTCATCATACAATAGATAAAGGGCAACTTCGTCGCTAATGATAGTAGAATGAGAGCTTACAGAGCCGCTGCTAGCGAATTTCTTAGCACCTTCAGTGATTTTGAGTTGGCCAAAATCGCACGAGATCATAATATTCATGCCCATAGCCTAGCTACCTTCGCTAGCACATGTAGGCTTCCCTTTGGACCAAGTCACCGCTACACCGCAGAATTAAAACACAGACCGTCAATTCCTAACAATGTCGAGAATTGGCAGGTATTCCAAGATGATGCCCAGATTAACAACTTTTTGACTCTGGAAGATGAATTCTCTAGCACAAACATTGACATGGATGCTATAGCCGAATCACAACAGTTAGCAGAACAAAATCGCCTGACCCTAACAACCACCATGGCTAAACAAATACTTAGCCCAACTATTTTTGACAGTACAAACATAGGGCAACTGAAACAATTTTGTTCACCTAAGGCAGCCGAAGTAAACAAGAGTTTATTGACCTAAAAGGAAATGTTCTGCATGCTAACCTTACCCCATTGGAAGACATGTTCGATGACAACGATGTGGCCAGAAAACCAAAGATGGAACCTTTGGATGCCGCCATAGAAGAATACAACATAGGAACAACAGAACATCCCAGAATGATTAAACTTTCTAAAAATCTGCCTCCTGACCAAAAACCAAAATATGTGGATCTGTTCAAAGAATTTCAAGATGTATTTGCCTGGAGTTATGAGGACTTGAAGTCCTATGACACTTTAGTAATCCAGCATACCATTCCCCTAAGACCGAATCAGAAACCGTTCAAACAAAAACTCAGAAGAATCAACCCCATGCTTCTCCCTATGATTGAAAAAGAAATGAAAAGAATGTTTGAAGCAGGGATCATCGCACCCATTAGATTCTCGAAGTGGTTATCTAACTTAGTTCCCACCAGAAAGAAAACAGGAGAGATAAGACTGTGTGTAGACTTGAGAAATCTAAACCAAGTCTCTCTAAAAGACCACTACCCGTTACCCAAAATGGACCACATCTTGCAAAGAGTAGTGGTTCCTCTAGGATCTCTCTACTAGATGGATTCTCAGATTAACCAAATCCTTGTTCACCCAGATGATCAGGACAAAATAGCTTTTACCACACCCTGGGGAACGTTCAAGTATGTTAAAATGCCTTTTGGGCTGAAAAACGTCGGCGCCACCTTTCAGAGGGCAATGGATATTGCGTTCGCTAAGGAGATACACGATTTCCTTGTGGTTTACTTGGATGACCTGACCCCATTTTCCAAATCTGACCTACAACACCTTAAGAACCTTAGGCAAATTTTCATCACATGTAGGAAATACGACATTTCCTTGAACCCAAAGAAGTCCCTGTTTTCCCTAGAGGAAGGCAGGCTACTAGGGCATATAATATCAAAAGATGGGATCAGAATCGACCCAGAAAGAATTCAGGCTATCCTCCAAATCCCTTACCCAAGAAACACGAAAGAATTACAAGGATTCCTTGGGAAAATCAACTTCCTGAGGAGATTTATCCCCAATTTAGCCGAGCAAATAAGGCTATTGAGCAACATGCTAAAAAAGGACGCCAAGGTGAGATGGTCCCTTGAGGTCAAGCAAGCTTTCGAGAGTATAAAAACGGACCTGACTCAAACACCTGTCCTCACGAGTCCTCAATTTGACAGAGACTATCATTTTTTCTTTCGCATCAGAACATACCATAGCCGCAGTCCTTCTGCAGAAAGATGATCAGGGCAATGAGAAACCAATAGCTTTCTTCAGTCGAGCTTTGAGAAGACGCACCCCTAAAATTTCAGATCATGGAAAAGCAAGCCTACGCCCTGGTCAAAGCCATCAAAGACTTCAGAATTTACATCCTCTACTCCCATGTGATCGCATATGTCCCTAATGTTGTTGTAAAGGATATACTAACTCAAGGATTGGAAGGCAGAAGAGGCAAATGGATTGCTAGCATCCTTGAATACGACATTGAGATAAAGCCCACCAAGCTCGTAAAAGGACAAGGGCTAGCCAAGCTGATGGCCGAAACAAACTTCCAAGCACTAGACATTAATTAGCTAGACGATGAAGCGGAGCTGGCGACTCCACAGATCAGTGATACCTTCACACAGTCCCCTTGGTATTATGATATCTGCTTTGTATTGTTAAACTTGTGCGCTCCCCCAAGATTGTCCAAAACTAAGAAAAGATTTTTAAGAATGAAATCATCAAACTTCTGTGTCATAGATGGTGCTTTGTTTTGGAAAAATTATGAAGGAATTTTTCTTAAATGTTTAACTATAGATGAAACTAACAGCGTCATGAGAGAATTTCATGCAGGTGACTGCGGAGGACACTTATATTGGAAATCTACGGTGGACAAGATCTTACGAGCTGGTTATTACAGGCCTTCTTTGTTTGCAGATGTGAAAAGATTTACTGCCTCATGCCACAAATGCCAAATCTTTGAAGGAAAAAGAAAGCTATTGCCTCTGCCCCTAAAGCCCATTTCAATCGAGAAACCTTTTCAACAATGGGGTCTTGACTTCGTTGGAGAAATTCATCCCTCCTCCTCAGGCCAGCACAAATGGATTTTAATAGCCACCGACTATTTCACCAAATGGATTGAAGCCATCCCGTGTAGGCAAGCCAATGACTCCACCATTATCCAATTCCTTGAAAGCAACATCCTGTCTAGATTTGGCTGCCCGGAGAAAATCTTTACTGACAACGCTGCTTCTTTCAAATCTAAGAAAATCATTAACTTTTGCCACAAATACCACATTACCTTAGGTCACTCCACAGCCTACTACCCGCAAGGGAATGGCCTGGCCGAGTCTTCCAATAAGAGCCTCATCAATATCATAAAGAAGATGCTAGAAGAGAACAAAAAGAACTGGCACAAAAATCTCACCAATGCCCTATGGGCAGACCGACTGTCCACCAAAAAGTCCATCGGGATGAGCCCCTATGAACTTGTATATGGCATGGAAGCTAGGTTTCCTTCATATCTGGGCATACCTACTATCAAACTGTTGCAAGAACTTCAGGCTGAACCAAATGACATGCAAAGAAGAATTAATCAGACCATTCACCTTCAACAAACCAGAGAAGAAGTTTTCAATAGAGCTCAGGGTCTACAAGAAAAACTCAAGAAAATGTTCGATAAGAGAACTAAAGCAGAGGATTTCTGGGCAGGCAGCAAAGTTCTAAGATGGGATGAAAGAAGAGAAGACAAGGGAAAACATGCAAAATTTGATTTTTTGTGGAAAGGTCCATATGTTATCAGCGCTGTGCAAGGCAATAACACCTACTTTCTCAAATCTCTTGATAACAACACAACAGAAGAGGGCCCGATCAATGGCCGAATGTTGAAACACTACAATGATCCTCCTGCTTGAAAAGGCAGATGGTAGTTGGTTTGTACATATTTGTATATATCAGTTTTTGTCTTTTTTAGAGTTTATAATACTGAAAGCACGCGGAAGAAAGCAAGCGGCGCTTTACAGTTTTGCAGAAGACAGCAAAATACTAAAAACCAAGGCATTCTGACCTGCTGTTATTGACTTCTCACAAGGAGAAGCCATCCCCGAGTGGAGCCACTATTAGCTTCCTGCTGCAGCAGGTTATTCATTTTTCATGATTGGCATTTCACAGGCCAAATATGTCGTACTTTGCTTGCTGCAATGCTCCATATTTGCTTAACAATCTCCAAGTGAAGAAGGCTACTTCAAGTTCATTCCACTGCCTTCCAAATTTTGTAATGTTTTCCTAGTATCGCCATTTTTCAGTTAAAGGGAGGTCCAAACAGTTTAATCTTGGCCTCCCTAGGTTTAAATTTCCTGTTTTAGAATATAGAGATTGCAAATCTGTCCAAACAGTTTAATCTTGGCATATTCTTAGACAGGTAGAGAAGCAGAGGAGCCCGACAACTTAATCTGGGCTCTGGAAGAAATAAGGGTAGTATGTAGATAGGAAAGCATCAAAATAAAAGTGAATGATGGGTTTGCAAGTCTAAGTGCACCCCCAAACAAAAGAAGAAAAAATGCTAGGTAAGTAGGCGGGGTAGGTAGTTCTGAGGTGGTTGAATCCTAAATTGCTGACCAGTTCCAGGTTTTCAGGTGTCATATCACTCAGGACACAATCAACAAGAATTTGTATGCAAGAAGCTCAAAAAAGGTATAATTGACTCCCCTTCTCTATTTTCCCCAATCATTAACTAACTTCACCAAAAGAGGTCAAGATCTGCTTGATACCTCTTAAGTTCCATCATCTTCATAACACTGGCTTGAGTAAAGATCTGCTTTACTCAGAGTTGTTCCATATTTTCTCTTGAGTATGGTCCTACCCACTTGTAACAGCCTAAGCTCTCCTAACTTAGCACTTTCTTACCACCTCCATATTAACCACTAACATTATTATTTAGCTCCCTATTCTCCCCATCTACTTATTAATATTAAGTAAAATCCCCCTACGTAATATCCCTCCCCCTGGTTGAAAAATAACCATAAGTACTCCTGGGAATTGCTCAGTTTATCTGAAACTCAGCAAGAACCCTTGACCTCCAAAACCACCTCCCATATACAATGGACTCCTTCCAAAGTATAAAATCCCTCTGAGGTAATCGGACCCCTTCCGAAACCTCAAATTCCCTTCACACCCACTTACTTGCTTTTCCTCCCAAAACTTACACTCTATAGAACCTTAAAGCCAAATCGCATCACAACATCGCACTTTCATCTCCATGTAGGTCACCACCCATCCGTCTCCGCCCGACGCCATATTGCGATATCAGCGGTCGGCGGTCGCAAGCACCGAGTGTCCAACTCAAGCGCCCTCCGTTCCCCACCGATGCGACATTGCGATCGCATCGAAGTTTCTTCATCACATTACCTCCAGTATCAGCACCTCACCATGTCGCTCTGTACCAGGGACCCACCACAGCTGACGTCATCCGCCGTACAGCCGACGTCATGCTGACGTCAGCAGCCAAAAAGCCGAAACTTCGCGCAGGAAAAAAAATCGCACTTCGGAGCTCCAGAACAAGAAACAGAGGCAGTTTTCGATGCGCGATTAGCGCTTCGCGCTAATCGCGCATCGCTACGAGAAATAGGCCATTTCGAGGAATCTTCGGGGAATCTTCTGATTTCTTAGCCCATTGCGTGCCGAAAAAAGCCCGAAAATCGCCCGATCGTGCCAAAAGGATCTGGTTTAAAGACAATAGCAGATCAATCACAGAGTTTAAAGTGTATCAGATCAAATCATCAGGCATCAAGCGTGTCAAAGAGTATCAGTCAACGGCAGAAGCCATCAATGTAGCGGCAAAGAGTATCAGCGAATATCTTGAGCAGCGGCTTGAAGCAGGAGAAAATTTAATATCTTCCAACAGATTCATAGAAAGAGGGCGAAACTACTTGAAGCTCTCAAATCGTAATTATTGCACATTTAATTCACACCAGAGCCGAACTGCAGTTCCCAAAGCACAATCATTCCAGCAGCACCGCATCTGGCCCCTGAGGGCCACCTCGTCACCTGTTCCGATCCAGCTGCCCCCAGCGCAGCCAAAAAATATTTACTTGCATTTAATTCCAGCAATGCTTATATTTTTGAAGAGTCCTCTAAGCAGGCCTGTTGAGGTCACTTGTAATGATGTCTTTCCGATATTTTGCTTATAAATACCACCCTGAGCAATGTTGTGAGGGGTTGGTTGGTTGGTAGTAGTTGTTGGTCAGGCTTCTTTCCAGTATTTTCTCCGAGCAGAGACTCGTACTGTAACTGTCATAATTTCCATAACTAAAGATTGCTGAAAGCATGGATTGTGAAACTACTTGATGTTTTCTCTTGGCCAAGGAATGATCACGGAATTCCTGTGCTTCTACATGATCCAATAAGTGTTCCTCTCCTCTGTTTAATTTTATGTTTTTTGCCACCATACCGCCTTCTAAATTGCAGGAAAAAAGAATAGCTTAAGATTTGTTTCATTACACCTTAAGTTCAATTTCTGCATTTCTCATTGTTTTCTTCAGAAATAGTTATGAGCATGTATTCTTAAATGATCTTGTTTACGTTGTTTCTTTCACATATGAGTGCATGTTTAGGAATTCTTAACTGCTCCTAGATCCCATTCATCCATTTCCCCTCTTTGTCAGCATGATGAAATGATTCTCCTTTGCCTTTCATCCCTGATGTCCACTCCGTACTTTCAGCAGTCAGAAAATTGTATCCTGTGTGGTTATCCCGCTCCGTATCCCCCTGTGACCAAGAAAACGCTCGCAAGCCTCAATCTGTGACTCCATGCCCAATGGTTCGAAACTTATTACACCTTACCTTGCCTCTTTGCTCGAGAATCCTACCTTCCTTCCAACCACAATCAACACTCCTTTGAAGTCAGAAAGCTAGCCTAAAATCATCAACTAAGGTTGAATCATAAGGAGAGAGCCCTCTCCGATTATAGGTGGGCTAGGACCTGTAATCCAAAGATTGGTTTGTGGTTACCTCGGCCGTATCCCTATTTAGGAGCACTAGGGACAACCTGAGTGATAACACCTAGGAATGTATCCTTTTTCATCAACCACTACATCAATGTTGTCAACAATTCTTCCAAGTCTTTTATTGTAGCACTTATATGCTTTGCTATGGGGAGAATAACAAAGGAGAATGCTTTCATCTGCTCTAGGTTCAAGTTTGCCAAGTTGTTCATCATTATTCTTAATATAGCATTTGCTTCCAAAAATTTTGAAATGCTTTACCGAAGGAGTCTCACCATACCAGAGCTCATGAGGAGTTTGAGTGTTGTTCACTCAGACATTTGTTTTGTTGAGAATAAAAACCACAGCAAATGCAGCTTCACCCCAGAAGGTTGGGGGAGTTCCAGACTCATCAACCATAGCACGAGCCATTTGTTGAACCGTTCTGTTCATCCTTTCCACTACTCCATTTTGCTGAGGAGTCCTGGCTGTAGAGAATTCCCTTCTTATTCCATGTTCTTCACAGAAATCGAAAAAATCATTTGAGGTAAAATCCCCACCTCTGTCAGACCTGAGGCACTTAATTTTAGGATCTGATTCATTTTCATCCAAGGCTTTGAAAGATTTGAATTTTTCGAATGCTTCGTCTTTGTGCTTCATAAGTCCTAACCAAACCATCCTGGAGAAGCCGTCACTGAATAATATAAAGTATTCTTCTCCTCGAGGTGACCTTGTCCTAAATGGACCGCATACATCTGTATGGACTAGCTCAAGAGGCCTGCTAGCTGATCCTTCCTTCTCAGGGAAGTTAGTTCTCGTTTGTTTACCAAACTGACATGATTTGCATATAGTGTTGTCCCGAATTTTGATATCTGGAAGACCACGTACCGCCTGGTACTTGCATGCTTTCCTTATTTGTGAGAAGCTTAGATGCCCCAATCTCCGGTGCCATAACCAGTGTTCATCATCCTTGCTCAAATAAAATTGTTGTTGTCCTTCTTCAAATATGTATAAATTATTTGGAGTTCGTCTGCCTTTGATCACTGTTCTTCCTGTATCAAGATCACAAACACTACACCCATCTGATCAAAATATTCCCTCGGTTCCATTATCGCACATCTGACTGACACTCAATAGATTATGCTTCAAGCCATCAACATACAAAAAATTTCCAGCTTTGACCTTTTCTTTCAATTGAGTAGTGCCTTTTCCTTTTATGACTGCAGGGGTATCATTTCCAAAATATACTTTCTTTCCCTTTTCTAAAACGCTATATGATTCAATTTTTTCTTTATCACCTGTCATATGCTTTGAACATCCACTATCAATGTACCATTGATTCTCTTGACCTTCTGCATATAAAGCTATCCCACATCTTTCTGGTTGCGGTTCCTTCATTCTCCATGTTCTGGCACTTGAGGTTTGTTCCTTCTGAGTTGTCTTCCAAAACATGCTCCTGCATTCAGAATCTTCATGACCAAATTTATTACAAATAGAACATTCAATTTCATTTTCAAAGGTGGAAAAGTTGTTATAGGTCCTTTTTGTGATTCCAGTCATACTTCTTTATTTTTGAGCTTCTCTAGTCATGATTGTCTTATAGGAAACACATTGAGTTGCTTTGTGGCCAAAGTTATGGCAAGAGAAACATTGCCATTGAAGAAACTCCTTCGATTATCAAATCTACCTACCAAATGATTGTAGTTTCTATTGTCATCCATTCTTGAGGCAAATTGAGAAGATTTTACTTGTAGCTGGTTGTAGCTTTTGTTCATCCTTAAGGTGGATTGCCCCTGATTTACCTGGTAGTCTTTGTTTATCTTTGATGTAATTCGTCCCTGTTTTACCTGGTGATCTCCATTGGGCTTGTGCTCATTTCTCCTTGCTGCATCGAGATAACTCTTTGAAGTGGATGCTTGAGATGCTTCTCCATTATACCCTAGACCAGTCTTGATTAGAGGAGAATGTTGTACATTGATAATCTCATCCACAGTTTTAGATCCTTTAACAAATTTAAGATTAAGAGCCTTTGTTTTCTCAATTTCTTTTCTAAGGCCAACAATTTCACATTCTAACTTCTCAAGAAATTTTTCTTTTTCATCAAGTTGGAATTGCAGAGTATCAATGATCATATTGTTTTCTTCTAAACATGTTTTGAGTCTAGAAATCTCTTCATAAAAGCCATCCACATCTATAGCATCCATGTAATCATCATCTTCAAAAGCCATTAAAAGTTTATAATTATTACCTCGTACATCTTCATCACTATTTGAAAGTCCATCACTATCTTCATGAGTGTAATAGCTTTTCTTGTTTGCATTCTGTTTCTTGTTCCATCTAATAGATTCTTTCCCCTTGTCAATCTTATCCTTATGAGGACACTTGGTAGCATAGTGACCAACTCTTCCACAAGCAAAGCATTTGAAAGGTAACTTACCTCGGAATCTTCCAGTACCCCGTTGAAGGTTCTGGACAAAATTTGATTCTTCCTCTTCTTCTTATACGTGAACTAACTCATAGTAACCTCCTTTGCCTGAAGCCTTGAAAGTAGCTTCTCTCCTTTCTGATGGTCCTCCTTTCCTCATTTCATAAGCACTCAAAATTCCGTGCAACTGTGACATGGTAAGATTTCGTAGATTCTCTTTTTCTTCTATTGCAGAAACTTTAGGTTCAAACCTAGGGGACAAAGATCTTAGAAATTTTTCAACCACAACAACCTCTTTTATTTCTTCACCCAAGTTTTTCATACAGTTAACAATCTCATCTACACGGAGGAAATAGTTAGCCACACTTTCATCATTATGCATTCTGAGATTTTCATACTGAATTCTGAGGGTTTGAAGTTTTGCTCATTTTACCTGATCATCTCCTTCATAGCTTAGTAAATCTTTTCCCATATTTCTTTTGCGGATTTATACTGCATAACCTTGACAAATTTTGATTGAGATAAGCATCCTAATAGAGTATTGACTGCCTTTGCATTTGTTCATATTTCTTCTTCTCAGCTGGATCTGTAGGAGTTGTTGATGGAAAAGTATACCCTGTATCTATGATTTCCCAGATTTCTGTACCAAGAGATTGAAGATAGGCTGTTACTCTTACCTTCCAATATATGAATTTTGTCCCATCAAAAATCGGTGGCCTGATTGATGCTTCTCTCTCGTAGTTGCTCATGATGATGGATCTTCCTTCAAGCGATCAAGCTTCTTTAGAAGGACCTACTTTGATACCAATTGTTGGAAATAATACTGAGAGGGGGGGTGAATCAATATTATCAAGTCAAATATTCCTTTTTCAAATCCAAATGATATATGCTACTTCAGATAATTAAACCCGCAACTATGTAGAAGGAAACCCGCGTATACAAAGCAAACTTTTAATTTACTTTATCTTTCTGATGATGATTGTTAATCTGTGTTGCAGAATCAAATAACCAGTAACCAAAGACAGAAAAATAGAGCAGAAGGACAATCACACGCAAGAACACAAGATATAAGGTGGAAACCGAATGTGGGTGAAAACCACCTGCTGCAATTCGTCTCTATCTTCTTTTAAATTGGAAACTTCTTTTACAATGTACTGGTGCAGTCCTTTACCAGTACGTAGACTGCAACCTGCAGAGAGCTACAACCCTCTCTCTCGTTCTCCAGCTTCTCCTGGAAGGGAGCTACAACCCCCTTTAGCTCTTGCACTAGCCAAGATACTAGTACATAGGTGCTGGCCTATAGAAGGCTACAACCTTCTCTTTCTTCCAGGGACCAAGTTTCATAAATTTTCAGAATGGATCCATGAACATCAATCAATCATCAAGAATTTCTCCATCAACCAATATCCTTTCCACCAATTAGATCTGAATGAAGTAGATACTTCTCTGACAGTTGTACCCAAAACACAGTACCAAAAACCACACACCAAAAGTTGAACCCAGAACACAGCAGCAATAAACAGAAGCAGCTAGATCACAACTTAAAGTATATATGCTATTTCGATAACCTGCAACATGCGTTCATACGCTTCTGTGTTTGGAACAACCTATGTATACGTTGTTTTCATTCACTGAAGCAACGTGTATACACAACTTCGCTTCACTGAACCTGCATACAGATCTATAAAGGATAATTCACTCTTTCAGATATTTAGAATGCTAATTAACCCAGATTATCAGTGTTATTGATCAAGCAAGTGCCACATATAACAGACCAAAATCATACAAAGATACTATCATTAAAGCTTAAAGATTATGATCCATCAATAGAACTTATCCTTCTCTTTGCGCTAAGGTTCCTCCTTCAATCAAATCCAGATCTACACCATAACCTGATTACCAGTATTCTAGATCTACCACTTTATCAGATATTCAATGATAATTCAGATGAATATTTGCCACATGATATCCTTCCTCTTTTATAGTCTTAGGCTTTCCACAATACCACGGTCCAAAACCATAACATTTCAATACTATGAACCCAAAACTTGGGATCAACACATCTGACGAGATACTATGGTCCAAGATCATAGGTTCAAATACCAAGGACTAACTACCATGGACCAAGAGTAAGTTCCCCAACATATACGCGCTTTTGTAACGTCTAACCCGCGTGTATACGCGTCTTTGTCTAGATGAAACTGCGTATATGTCTTTTTCTTCTTTCTGAGTGCCTGAACTAAGATCTGTCACCAAGGTGAGTTGCCATCAAGGACAACACCAGTGCCACAGCATCAAACCTATGCCATAATGCCAACAGAAGGGGCTTCCATGAGTATCCTTTCCTCAACTTCTTGGAAAGCACTTGGTTCGCCATCGCTTCTACCTGAGAATCAAAATTTGTCAAGCTTCAATAAAGGAACCAGTCGACTTTTAGGGAACCTTCCAAATTTTCCTATAACTTTGAAAAGGAAAACCGTTCATTTGAATGTAATGGTAGTCCAAGGGCCACTAGATTACAATATACTCCTTGGGCGTGACTACATTTACAGCATGGGAGCTATTGTTTCCTCACTCTTTTGAGTGATGTGTTTCCCATATGAAGGCAAAATGGTACAACTTGTTGACCAGCTTTCGTTTCCTGGTTCAAACACAGCTACGAGTCAAACACTGTCCCTAAATGGTCTCTTTGCACAAGGAATGTCTCTTCAACCTCTAGGTCATCCACCTAATTACCACGAGTGATTCAGTGAATGTGACGAAACCCAGGGGGCATGCACCCTGGTCCACTTCGGCATGCGAACCCAGATGAAAAGATAGATTTCCTCGTAGGATATATGATTGATCTGAAACACCATTTACTTATAGGATTTTAGTATCAGTTTGAAATATGATTGATCTGAAACACCATTTCCTCGTAGGATTTGAGTATCAGTCTGAAACTTGAAGGTTATGTGATTGGAAGCTCACACCATTCACCTTTGTCTATTTCAATGGACAAAGCCAAGGAAGTGTTTTGTCTGCTCCACGGATGAAACAATCTTGCTTAAATGCAAGGACTTCCATATGGTAACCTGGAAACTCTACTTTTTTTTTATACCTGGGGGCATGCAAACCTTTTTATGCAAGTGAAAAGTGACCAGCCTAACAATGTTCTAGCTTAGCTACTAGTAGCAACTTCTTAGGTTAGGTGATTGGTCTGATCCACCATTCACCTTTGTCAATGGCCCAGGCAAAGCAAAGGAAATGTTTTTTCTAAACTATTCTACCTAACCTCAGTTGTTCTTACCTGTTAGTGTAATTAGCTCTGTAGTTTGATCATTTCTAGCCTGCATACAAAAGGCACTGAGCAAAGTTTCGCATGGGGAAAGCTCATTAAAAAATGAACTTACTAATAAGAGACATATTTAAAGACGACTGGAATGAACAATGTTTCCGCAAAGTTCAAGTTCATTAAAAAATAAACCTAGCAACGAGTAGTGTTACCGCAGGGTTCAAGCTCATTAAAAAATAAACCTGCCACTGAGCATAGTTTCTAAAGATTTAAGCTCATTAGAAAATGAATCCACCCTCAGTAAATAACCTTTGTGATCACATTACTATTAGCCTTTTGAGCCTTGGTCATGTTCTTACCATCACCTCCACTCTTTTAGTCGATCATACGACTCCACTTGATTGCTTACCCTTTTGAGGAATAGTTGCGACGAGTGATTCTATTAGCCACCTTTGTTACACTATCGTGTTTGAGAAGTTCCAAACTTACCTGGAACTAGTTGCTACCCGGATACATCACTTGTTCCTCAAAAGAGAGTCTCTTTTAAGCTCTTTTTAGACTCATAAAATATGAAAATATTGCCGAGCTATTGGCCTTTCCAGCTCGTTAAAGTAAAGGGAAGCACCATCCCTCCTCTATATTTTAATCTTTTTAGACCTGAGAGATCATTACACAAAAAAGATCGAGCGCTTGTCTTGTCATCTCACGAAAACTATCAAAAATTCATCCCTTTCGTATTATTTTATACTTTTTTGGACTTAAGGGATTATACCATGAAAAAAGACTACTAAAGTTTCCTTTCTGTCTCTTTTCAAACTCTCTAAATATGAAAATGACTGAGTTGTCTTTGTCATTAAACTTGTTAAAACAATAGCGAAAAACTTGTCCATCTGGACAAGAGTGAGTTTCATTATTGTTAGGCTTGCTAAAACATAGCAACAGATTTTCCCGAAGGGAAAATTATAGAACAAGCATATGTTATCCTCCTCAAGCTTGACAAAAATAAAGAAGTACTAGTCAGCAATGGCTGGGGAAAAAGGGAAGAAAACTTAAAGAACTTCATTGATAGCAGGTCGCTCTTGAACATGAAACTTTCACTTCATCACCATGATTGAGTCAAGTTGGGTTATTCCGTTCACCATCACCATTGGTCATTTGTACCATCCATGGGGTTAATGCTACCGATCCATCACAGTGTCATCGATATTTTCAAGAGAAGTCGTTTAGAGAATTCACCAACCCAGCTAACACCTCATCCACTGCAATACCTTCACGCTCCATTTTTCATGACCGTCACCCTGAACCTTGTATCATCAGATCATTTTTACCTCCAAAAAATCATTTTCTTTGTTTCATGTCGTAGATGTGGGATTCATTAAGGCC
Source organism: Pinus taeda (assembly GCA_000404065.3). Taxonomy (NCBI): domain Eukaryota; kingdom Viridiplantae; phylum Streptophyta; class Pinopsida; order Pinales; family Pinaceae; genus Pinus; species Pinus taeda. Next base: position 38,761 of record APFE030291048.1, on the reverse strand, counting down.
CTCCTACGACGGGTCACTTCTTGTTGACATCAGCTCATTATCCAAGAAGTTGACTTAGGAACAACCCTTTCAATACTTTGAAGCTTGCACGCCTCAATCGCAAGTTTCTCACTTCCGAGGATAGGTTTACATCAATGGCCTTCTACCAAAATATTTTACGTGGTGTTCGACATCAACTCATATATTCACACCACGTGAATTGTACTACAGTACCTTGAGGGTCATTATCATTATTGATGATTCCTCTTGTTCCTGTTAACAACTTACATCATTGGTTGGTAATAAGGCGATGTCTTTCCATGTTCGACTTTAGAACATCTTTTCACATGGATCAACTTGTACATTGAGCAAATATTGAACGAGTTTGAAGACCCCAGATCTAGTTTCATCCATCGAGGCTGTGATATATTCAGGAAAATAAAGAAATCAAATGTACTCCATAGCTAAATAGATGATCATCCAAGCTAAGGGATGATGGCTCTACCAGAATCATCAGCCTACCACACAGACGGTTGTCTGTCTTATGTACATGAAAATGAATTTATAAAGCTGAGCATGGGAATGCTCACCTTAGCTAGATCATGAAAGTAATATGAAGATAATGTATTGTATTGTATTTTATACAGGTCACCTTCTAGTTCGAAAAACCTTGGATCCTCATGATAATGCATTTCACCCGACATTAGAAGATTTACGACCTCATGCTTTAGGGGGAAACTGTTATAAACATATTTGGGAACTGCAACCCCAATCACATATGTCGATAAACAAAGGGCTTTCAAACCCCTAAAAGTGTTATTTCACACCCTAAAAGATCAAGGTCAACTGATTACATCATTTCCTAGAAGTTCTCCCTTAAAAACTACTCAGAACTAGTCAAAACTAGACCATACAGACTGCTCCATGTTGAGGGTGTGATGCATCTCACCTGTTACACACAAGGGGTGCGATGCATACTAAAAGGCTCTTCTATAGGGTGCGATGAGTGAGAGAAGACAAATGGTAGAGGCAGTTTGCTAGGTGGAAACTCAGAGAAACTTCTAGGCGCTGCTCATATGACACTTGCCTCTCTGAATTCGCCCAGGGATGAGTAAGAGATCATGAAATCTCCAACTGGAACCAAGAAATATTAGTGAAATTACACTAATCAAAAACCCAGAAGCTGACTCACCCCCATGCAAATATCTATATATGGATCCCTCATCCTAGAGATCCAGAGGCTGGAATTTTGTATTTTGTAAGGAAGTGTTGTTGGTTTCCTTGTGAAACATTGTATTGTTGGGTGATCTAGCTTTTCATGAGGTGAAGAGGGCTTTCATGCTGGGAGGATGGCGTTGGATCAGACAACTAGGTTGTAATCCTCTCTTCTACTTCTATCAATAAATTTATTCGATTTTTCCTCCATATACTTGCGTATTTCTAAATCTTGTATTTGTGTATGCATTTGTATGGTTAATGTACTTTTGATTCTACATTGTTTATGGAATCATAGATCTCTATGCTTTGATGATTTCTTGTTTCTTTTCCTCCACAGGTGTTCTTTGAAGTGAGACAAGTGAGAAAGGAGTGGCAAGCTCTATCAAGGAAGAGAGGAACAAGAAAGGAGCCAAGCGAAAGACTAAGGTTGGTGCTCTCTGCTTCTCTCTTATCTATCTCCCATAAAGGAAAACACAAGTCACTTTGAATTGTTTGTTTCTAAGATAGTTACCCGTCTTAGTGGGACTAGTAGATTTGAATAGACAATAATTTTCCCAGAAACAACAGGTCACCTTCCAGTTCGAATACCTCAGATCCTCATGATAAAGCATTTCACCCAACATCAGAATATTTACGACCTCATGCTTTAAGGGGAAACTGTTATAGACATATTTTGGAACTACAACCCCAATCACATATGTCAATAAACCAAGGGCTCTTAAACCCCTAAAAGTGTTGTTTCACACCCTAAAGGATCATGGTCAACTGATTACATCATTTCCCAAAAGTTCCACCTGAAAAACCACTCAGAACTGGAAACAATTGGACCATACAGACTACTCCATGCTTAGAGTGCAATGTGTACTGGCTACTACACTAGCCAGGTGTGATGCACACTGAAAGGGCCTTCTGTGGGGTGCGATGGGAAAGAGTGGGCAAATAGCAGAGACAATTTGCTAAGTGGAAACCCAAAGAATCTTCTAGAAAATGCTCATATGACACTTGCCTCTCTGAATTCGCCCAGGGATGAGTAAGAGATCATGAAATCTCCAAGTGGAACCAAGAACTATGAGTGAAATGACACTAATCAAAAACCCAGAAGCTGACTCACCCCTTTGCAAATATCTATAAATGGATCCCTCATCTAAGAGATCTAGAGGCTAGAATTTTGTAGTTTGTAAGGAAGTGTTGTTGGTTTCTCTTTGAGACATTGTATTGTTGGGTGATCTTTCTTTTCATGAGGTGAAGAGGGCTTTCATGTTGGGAGGATGATGTTGGATCAGACAGTTGAGTTGTAAGCCTCTCTTCTACTATCAATAAAGTTATTTGAGTTTATCTCCATATACTTGTGTATTTGTGAATCTTGCTATTTGTGAATGCAATTGTATGGTTAATGTATTTCTAATTCTGCATTATTTATGGTATTGTAGATCTCTATGCTTTGATGGTGTTTTGTTACTTTGCCTCTCCAGGTATTCTCTAAAGTGGGACAAGTAGGAAAGGAGTAGCAAGCTCTATCAAGGGAGAGAGGAAACAAGCATGGAGCCAAGCGAAAGAGTCAGGTTGGTTTTCTTTGCTTCTCTCTTATCTATCATACATAAAGGAAATCACAAGTTACTTTAATTGTTTGTTTCTAAGATAGCTACTCGTCTTAGTGGGACTAGCAGACCGATAAGACACTAGTTTTCCTGGAAACACTTACTTAATCATAGATTGATTAGTTAAAGGGTTTTTGTCGGGTTTTATGTATCTTATAGTTTATATTTAAACTAGGGTATAAGGATAAGTTTATACAGGAAATTAATATATACGGGAAAAGGGTTATTAATGGGAATTAATATATAATAGTTAGAAGTTGATACGAAAAACAATCGAAATGAATAATGCTAAGAATAATTATTTTCTGTGATTTATTTGTTTTTCGCATAATATATTATAACTTAGAGTAAAGTGTTTTTGTGGGGTTTTTATATGAAAGGGGAATTTACATGGGGGTGATTACTTTCCCTAGACAAATAATGTTTTAACCTTAGGAAAAAGGGTTTTATTAGGGAAATGAATGAAATGAAGGGGGGATGAAGTTTTATGAGGGGAATTTGGTACTTGATATCTATAAGTCATTGAGCTGAGGTTTTGGTCCCTCTAGAAGTAAGAGAAATGCTCTAAGCGCCTTTGACTTAGAGCTTTTCAATACTTAGAACTTTATTATGGGAATTTAGTTAAGTAAATAGGTAAAATGAATGGGGGGAGTTAATCAATTGACCTTGAAATCCATCTTCATGCTTGATTGACCATTTACACTAAAAAGCTATGATGAGAGATGATAAATATGTTTTTTTCCCTATCATCATATTTTTGCAACCTTTCTTCTACTTGTCCTACCATTTTTTCTTTACTTTATTAGGGTGCATTTAGACTAGCAAACCCTTATCAAAACATTTTATTTTCTTTTCACAAAGCAAACTATCTAATTCTATCACTATATCACCTAAGGGCTTAGATTAAACTGATGAGCTCCTTTTATTTTACTCTACCTAATCTAATGATCTGTCAAGATTAAACAGTTTGGTCAGATTTTATTCTCTAACTATCAACATGAAATTTAAAGCATGGCATAATCAAGATTAAATAGTTTGATTACCCTAGATTGTGGCATGAATCACAAGCTGCACACAATCATTATTTTGCATAAAGTAAATAGTAGTGGCATTTAGAATTGCACACTTTCATGGTCTCTTTTTGTTTTTTTGGTTCATATTTTTCACTTTTTTGGACCTTTTCCTTTATTCTTTTTGTCCTTTAATTTTTCTTTTAGGACATACCCTCTTTTCATTTTTTTTATTTTTCAATATGGAAAACATTTGCAGAAAGCAAAGGTATGTACATATTACAGGGCTTATCCTTAGCCATTCAAAGTTATGAATCCTATTGGTATAGGAACCTAATAGAACCATCATCAATTTGTAGCTTCTACAAGTGCATTCATCATGGCCTACTGATCAGCAGAAATTATAGAACAACTACTAGGACATCTGTGTATACCTCTGTAATAGGTAATAATTATCCGTAGTATGTTTTCCTCACATCTGACAAATTGTGCACCATTATGAAGGCGTTGTGCTCAGTCCTGCTTGTTCTTCTAGTCTTAATGGCATCAACCCTCCTATTGCTAAGTAGTTCGCGAAGACTGGACAATGGTCCTTGTCGTGTCCCTATCCTTTACACTTTATACACCATACCTCCTCGCGCGCCTTTGGGTGAGTTGTCCTGTCGTATTTCAAACTAGCATTTCTAGACACAAATTATTCAGTTGTGCGTGGATTTTTGGACTCCCAGGCTAGGATCTTGTATCGGGGTCTCATGCAGTGTCATTGCAATCTCCAAAGCTCCGGCTTGGGTGGATAACTTTTGTTGCGACAGTGTAGTCCTTAGATGCACCGTTAGTGATGCTACAAACCATGTGTGGTGCTATCCATCCGTCAAGGTCATGTTGGCTTTGTGAATCATACTCTTTAGTCTCTGATCCATCTCCCAAGGGGTCTCGCCTGCAAGAATCGTGATTTCTTTAAACCTGATAATCAACTGTGTCTCTGATTTTGGCCTGATAAATTCCTTGTTCAGCGCAGCTTAGATATCTGCAATCCCTACATTTGGATGGTCATTAGAATGTTTAATTTACCATGTCAGTGCACAATATTGCAACGCGCTTAGTAGCGTTGCCTTCTTTATATTTTCATCCATGACTCCTTGTGCTTCCCATACCACTTTTACTATGAACCAGAATTAGTCCGGATCTTTGTTCCCTACTCCGTTGAACACTAGCAATTTTATTGCACTCACCATATTGAACTGTGGTGGTGGCGAAGGTGGTGTGGGTGGAGATGGGGGTGAAGGTGGTGAGACTGGTGGTGGTGTAGTTGGAGGTGGTATGCGCAGAATTCGTCGCCTTATTAGACTAATCGCACTTCTTGGCGAAACTTTTGCGAGCTCTACCTCGCTTTCTCATCGAGGCGAAATGGAGGGGTTGTTCTCTATCTCTGTGCTACCTTCGTTTCTATAGATCCTCCCACATCGCATAGCCCCAAACATCAATTTATTCACATAACTCGCTTTTCAGACAATAGCATTTTAATCCAAGTGTTCAAAGATTTAATGTACTTACCTTGTGGTCCTTTTAGGAAGCGTCATTCCACCTCGCTGTAGATGATTGTCGTGTCTACCATGAATTCAGTGATAAACCTCCCTATAATTCAATTGAGCCAATGGTCCACAGCGTGTGCGATCTTATCTTTTGATGCTTTTAGTCTATGTACCAATTCTAGAGTCCACACAATCGTTTTGTTGAGCCTACACCTTCCCTGACTATCTGCTAGCTTTGCGAGCCACTCATACAACTCAGAAGGGAAGGATGCAAAGAAAATTTCATTGATTTCTGTATATAAGTAGTGCTCTAACCACTGTTCCTTTGATACTCGTGGATTCCTATTTTCTGT
>APFE030291048.1:5057-33051 GCA_000404065.3 Pinus taeda | reverse complement strand
GAGATCCAGTGGGAAATCTCTGTGTATATGTGTTTTATGGGTTATGCTCTCGCATTTTTATTTTCTTGTGATTTACAAAGGTATGCAGGTAATTTCTGTACGGGGTTAAAACCTACATTTTCCTGTGCCTCGAAATCGTGAATCTTTCTGTCCAACCACCCTTCAATTTCTTTCTTCGTCGGATTCCAATGACACGACATCAGACATCCCTCATGCAGATCCCAATCCTGGAAATGGAACCATTTGTTGGCTTGTTGGGGCCTAACCCAGGTTCAGAGATGATTTAGCCAAACAAATCCTAGTGTTACTGGCCCTGTCAACAACAGTCCATGGAGCGTGGACTTAGGTCTCTCCTGAAGTAGTAGGGGAGGGTGCTAGAACCAAGTTTCCGCACCCTGGAGATGTTTGATGGTTTCAAGTGATCGGCAGTTCAACCCTACATGGACGTTGCTACGCGCACTTACCTATTCCTCGCAACCTAAGTTGTTGCCTTCGTGTAGCCCTACTCGTGGGCCGAACAATGTTATTACCCAAGTCCTTACTAGTAATCCAATATTAGTTGATTAACTTAGCTTATTTATAGGTTTTTAGTTATATTTAATAGGATTCACTATTCATACAAGTGTGTGCAGTAAAGAAAAAATATCTTTGCAAATGATATCAAACATATAATAACTCGGAACAGATACACAGAATTGGTAACAAAATCTTTCTTTATTAATCTCTTCTGCCATTACCAACTCGACTCCACCCTACACACTCAGCTCCAAGGGTCCGCGCACTCAACTGCGGACTCTACTAGGCTTCTGCGCACTCAGTTGCAGAGCCTTCTCCTACTCTACGACCCAAAGACATACTTCGTATTGTGACTCAATCACTTAGACTTTTCATTCTTATTCTCTATTATCTATCTCCTTTCTACACTTATAGCCTCACTCTATTTATACAATCCCATGGTCCGTGGACCATGGGTAGGTCTATCTAGCTGACATTACATTACAAAACTAGGGCAGACAACCCTATGACTCTATTATACTTTCGTGGTTTGCACCCGCAATTCGTAGAGATTTACAACAATATCAACTTAAAACTTGGGCTTTGAGCCCCAAAACAAGCCGCGATGGGATTCCATTTTTACACCTCATCATGTCATCCTTCCACAATGGTCATGACTTTTCTCTTAAAGAAACAACTATAAATTGAGCACCTATCCTCCCATTTCAGCATATGAAAATTCATTCGGTTTTTAGGATACATTATTGAGGCACGCAAGCAAGTTTGATCCTATTCTTTCTATGGCTAAGCGAGTCTTTACTATAGTGGATTTTGTGGCCTAGTTCAATGATTTTCTACGGCCTAACTTCAACTCCAATGCAGCCTACTATGGCATTACAATATGTCCTAATGATGGAAATTTATGCAACCTAATACAACGGAGTATATGTGACCTATCTTTTTTATTTTCTCAGTGGTATATGTGAACTATTTATGTGCCTATCCTTTGTGGTTTTTGTGGCCTAACTCAGCCTTTCTATTGGTTTCTTTTAGTGACATTTGTGGCCTAATATATTGAAATATATGCAACTTGTTTCTGTGCAAGTATCTCAGTAGTATATGTGACTTATTTCTATGCTTATCTCTGTGGTTGAATGTGTTCTTATCTTGGAAATGTTTGTGGCCTAATGCAACTTAACTCAAATAGTATATGTAGCCTTCCTCTATGATAATATTCACTCCTTTATGGGAGTATATGTAGCCTCCTTGTCTTATTTAGATGTGGTATTTTCTATGAATATGGTATCTTTTCCAGTGTGGTTCAGTGGGATTCATATGTTGTTCATTTGACTTATTTTTGTTGTAGCCGTAATGACCCTAATCCTCTAAAGTTAGAGTGATGACTTTGTGACCTAATATTTCATCCATATGACTATGATATATGGGAGTCCTTATCATAGTAGCATATGATATGATTCATATGTATAACAGTCCTTATGAAAATGATCTATATGATAATGACTTAATGATGTATGACAATGACCTTAATATATGAAAATTATCTATATGCTAATGACTTAATGTTGTATGAAAATGACCTTGATATATGCCATTGATCTATATGACAATGACTTAATGATGTATCATAATGACCTTGATGTATTATAGTGATTCTTGTTCAGAAATATATGACAATGATCATTGCTAAGATAAGTAACAATGATCCTTGATTCAATGACATTTGTGCCCATGATAATAACATTGATGTTGTGTACAACCATATCCTTATGAGTGTGATTTGATATTGTGATAGTGACTCTATGACAGTGATGTATAACAATGAATTTGTGACAGTGCCTCTATGATAGATGTGAATGTATATGACTATGATGTGTCTCATAGTGGTGTCTATGACCATGATGTTTATGATAGTGATGCTTATGGCAGTCTTGATAGTAATTCTTGTGTGAAAAGGAAAGGAGGGCTAGTGAACACCTCCTTGAGAGGTATGTATATTACTATCTTATGAGGACCTATTATGATCTAGGGTTGGCCCTGTGAGGCCTAATGTGATTGATGATGAAATACTTATGTCTCATGATATTTGTACGTTGTATCTCACTTGAACATTCAATGAATATCTAAGAAGAAGAATTTGGTTGGAATTTCCCCCTTGTGGGGTTCTTCCCTCGCCTTTGTCCTAAATCCTAATGTCTCTATGGTGTATGCTTTTCTTCTATTGTTTGATTGTATTTTTGATATTATTATTCTCTCTACATAATTTCTAATGATGATAAATGATGATATGATGTTATGGGGTGAATGTAATATGAAAATGTTGAAACAATTTAAATTTGCAATTATATATAGTAGAAAATAATCTAGCAATAAATTACCATGGACAACTCACGTACATACATGCTTATACCTTTAGAAAGCATGTATGCCTTCAAAATGAGCTAAAACTATTAAATGTGCACAAATGGGTATTTTTAGGTGGGGTTCCTAGTTCGTCTCAATGATTCACATTCTCGAGCTTATAGAAAACTACTCCATCCAACTTCCAATTATCTAAGAAAACCTAAGGGGGATGTCTTAGGGAAGAACCCTTATGTTAATAGTTTAATGCCAAGATCTACAAATAAGATTTGATTCTTGAGTTTTCAAGAATAGTTTTCAATAGAAAACCTTTATTTCTTAAGTTATCTTCCCCTCCCATCTAACTTTGAGTAACAATACTCATTATCTTCCTATAATTAAAGTGTGGAGATATTTTGATCAATAATACCCCTTTGATGGCCTAAGAGGAGTGATTTGAGAAATGGTTTAAGTAGTTATAAGAAGAATTTCGGCGTAAATCACATATAGAAAGACCTTTATTGACGCGTTTCGAACCAACTAGTGTGGTTCATCGTTAGGACAAGTTGACGATGAACCACACTTTAAGTAGTACTAATAGCAAGGGTTGGTAACACCCCCCCCCCCCTCCTTCTCTCTCTCTCTCTCTCTCTCTCTCTCTCTCTCTCTCTCTCTCTCTCTCTCTCTCTCGCTATATATATATATATATAACTCATGTTCCCCTTCTCGAAAATGATCTCCTAATGTATTTCATTACTTGCAATCGATAGAAAAGTTAATCTTGCAATCCTAATGTATAAAGGTAGTTAGGGTTTTATCCCTTGTATTTTGTGTTACAAGATAATGATTAGAGCTTTGGAGCAAAGCTTTTAGAGAAAGTTTTCAAGTGAAGTACACTTCAACCTCCAACTCCCAAGTTATTTTCTTATAACCACCTTAACCAGTTACTAAAGAAAAAAAACTTTGTTATCTATTGGAAATAATGTGTTATATTTAATTTGTATTATGCATGACTTTGACCCAAATCATTTGGCATATTTCCCCTTTAAATAGAAATTAGTGACTTCACTAGGGAAAAACTTATCAATTTTTTCGCTGTTAGAATATTTTTCTTATTTATAGTTTTTGTTTCTTGTTTGACTTATTTCAACTTCTTAGTTTTCTTTTCACATTGGTGGATTTTACTAGGTACCTTGGATTTTACTTAATCCTTGATTTTTAGTCATTTCAAAATGGAATGTGCACTTCTCTTTGACTAATAGAGTGTCTACATGCACCTTGGTTAGTTAATAAGTGCATAAATACTTGGTATAGCTTGGTGGTAGTTGTGTATAACCTACAAAATTTTGATATTTTGGTTTTCTTTCCTTCGTGTTTGCTTCCTGCATACTTTCAAGTCCTTTGTCTTCAATTTCTTCATTTGTAACAAGTTTTTATAACTAGTTCTTGAATTTAGTTTAAGGATTAGTTGACATTTTACCTTGATATAATGAAAAAAGTAAAAGTATGTTTCCTTTTATTTCCGTTTTTCTTTTCCATCCATTTTTCATTTCAGATCAACCTAATTAGATTGTTGAACCTTCTTAGTTATTAATTTTGTGTTTTCTTCACTGCTTGTTAGACACTACTTAGATGTATTGAAACTTTTTTCTATACAAAGTTTCTTTAAGTAATAATGCACACATACATATAATGTTGATGATAAATGTGCATAAGAAACTTGGATATGAATAATTCATCTTCCTTGTTCTTGCATGAATAGTTGACTAAAGTTTATTGTTTCTTCACAGAGTCTTTCTATCTCTTTAAAAAGTTTTAAGTTGATTTGGTTGAGATTTGGAAATCTTTTGACTCTTTGGAAGAAAAAGTTGGAAGATTACATATACTAAGTTTTGATTGCCTTAATTACAATATTTGAAGAATGAGTTTGTTAATTGGATTTTTCTTCTTAAAAAACAAAACTAAAGGGGTTGATTAGCATTACGTTTTTAGTCTTTTTAATAATTGTTTTCTCTATTAAGAATAACTTAAAAACAAAATGTTTCCTTGTTATTTATTATTCCTTTTTTATTTTGGTAGTTTACATCTATTAAAAATATATCTATATTTTTAAGCATTTTTATTAAAGCATTTCTTATTTACATTGAAATTTTGCATTGGTAGTTGCACCTACTTTTCATTATGTGAAAACTATAAAGTTGGTTAGTCTTTTTTCTTTCTTCCAAAATAAGAGTAAAGTTTCATATTTTTTATGTTTGTTGAACATGTTCAAAATGGTTCATGACTTCATTTAGTTAGTGAAGAATATGTAGTTTGTTTTACATTTTTATACTGTTATAAATCATATCCTCTACAAGTTTTTTAAGATCATTAATTTAATTCTCGTTACCTTTCAGTAAATAATAACGAATAAAATAAACAACTAATTAAAAATTACAAAACATTTTCTTCTGTAGGAATACAAACAAGTCTATGACTTGTATGGCCTTACAATAGGTTTGGATATTTTGTTTTCCAAGGTGATCTAGATGGATACTGATGGCCACCCACCTCTTCCATGAACTCAATGGTTTTTAATATTCTTGGAAGTTTTTAGATGGTTTTTTGGGTCTTACATTGATAGGGTTGTTTTGAGGACCTAAGAGATGTTTTTTGGCAATTTTGGGAGGTAAGGGTTGCCATAAAAAGTTGTATTACTTGGATATTTATTTCAAAAGAGATATTATGCACATCAAATAGATATTTTATGCAAAATTTGTGCCCTTAGGAAGTTGATGTGCCAACTAACCACCTTGGGCTCACAAACACTTTGGTGCTTTGTCTTCTAGGATTAAGATTTTGGAATTGCAGGGTTATTTATTTATGTCAAAAGGCAATTCTTTCAACCTCTTGCAATAGCTTTTTGAAAATTCTTGTAGACACCATAATTCTCTCCCTCTTCGGAGATAACTGCCACCATTCTAACTAGTTTGTATTTTTCAATATTTTGCTATTTCACTTATTAATAAAAGTTGGGTTTTCACTATATTACTATTCTCTTGGTTATATTTCTTTGCATGTGTGTAATTTCCTCACCTTTCATTTCATTCATTATATAACCTATATTAGTGGTATATGAGCAATATACTCCTTCTTATTGTTGGGTGCATGTCCCCAATGAGGCCAAGATATAGAGAGTTAGGTCTTGACATAGTTTCAATTGGCGACTATTTCTCTTACCAACATAAAAATCCTCCCATTGTGGAAGAAAATAAATGAAAGAAATATTATAGGGCATGATATCCTATCAAGTTTCTTCTCAAGGAAGAACTTGCACAATAGAGGAATGAGATGATGGACAATGTTTCCTAAAAGTTTCAATGAATTCTAATAATGATTGAGGCACCTTCTACCAATAGAAATTTCATAGGTGTGATACCCTTCAAGATATAATTTAACTTTGATATTCCATTATTTGAAGGCCAAATAGATGCAAAAGATATAGAGAAATGGTTAAATCAGTTAGAGGGATAATACCTTGTCTAAAATGTTTGACAATAAAAAGATCACCATTGCACTCTTGAAAATTCTTCCCCATGTGAAATATTGGTGGGAAGGTTACTAGAAGGGAAAAAAGAAGATGAATCTATGGTATTCAACATAAGACCCACTTGGGAATATCTTTTTTATTCCCTTAAGAAGGAATTCTACCCAATAGGGAACTATGATGACTAGTAAATGAGATGGAAAACCTTGTGACATGAGAGAGACTACAAAGTAACACAACACACCAATACTTCCAATACCTTGTGATTAAAGTTGGGTATAAAATACTCCAAGAAACACCTATTTTTGAATTACTATAGTAGTCTACATAGGTACATCAAAATGGATATGGATTTTTTAATTTCCCCTAGCCACCTACAAGGGCATATTATTTCTCCTATAGACCCTATAGTCAAGTTTTCTACTACTTTTCCTTTAATTTATTTTCTATAAACATATGTTATACATGCATAATGTATTATATGATGTCATGCACCCACTTACAGGAATATGATTGCATAATAACATCATTTAAATTATAATTCACACAACATAGGAAAAAATACATAATTAAATACAATGAAATGAAAATAGTATAAAAAATATTTTTTTATGATAAAAGATACCAATTGGTTGTATACCTAAAACATTACTCACATCCATACGTCACATTTCTCATACTCTCTCAATAGTGGGTCACCCTCGAGCTAGGGCTTCAACTCCATAGTACATCAAGTTACCTAAATCTAGATATATACCAATACCACATATCCGTGCCAAGATACCAAACCAATAACTTCTAACCAACAGGCTCACATCCCCCATACACCTTACAACCCAGGCAGTGCACCCCTCTCTTTGCAGCCATATTCCCTTGAGCTATTCAACTATCTCCATGGTGTCCAACTTGGCCGGCCATGGATGTTCCAAATCCATGTGATGTTCAGGAGTCTCTATTGCCTCATTCATCCCTAAGCACCCCTTTGACATCACATTAGGGAAATTTTCCCCTTTTTCATCATGTCATAAAGTCATTCACTATTTCCTTGTCACATACCCAATTCCTTCATGACTTATAGAGGTTATAGGATGCCCAAATTTTCTTTTTCTCTTTTACTAGCTTGACAATAAGCTCTGATACCACTCTACCACACATCCAACCCCCTATTCCATCATTAGGCCTATGCATAATCATGTTTTTCTCCATTAAATCCTCATTAAGGATACGGGGATACCACTTTGTCACATACCTTGCTAAAATATACTATTCAATCATGCAATTTTTTTGTTTTTATATTTGAGTATTTTATCAAACACTTTGTATGTAATTAATTAAGAAAGCTTGTAGGCATTTCTTCAAATATTTTTCATGCAACTTTAGGAGCATTTAAATTATGGAAGTCTAAGATCTAAAACTTGTATCACAAGTTCCTTGATATATCTTCTTTGTTTCCTCGACATTTCAAGGTATAGATCATCTCAAAAATAAATTTATAGAAAGAATTCCAAGTTGAATTGTTTAAAGAATGTTTTTGGGAGAATTTAGGAAGCCCAATTTCCTTAGATCATATCTACTAAAATATAGAAAACCAAAATCTAAAAATTGAACCATACACTCAATGGTACCTTTTGTCAATATGATCCAAGTTTTAACCTCTTAAACCTTCTAGAAAAAAGTTATGGTGAAAAATCCAAGATGACCTATTTAAAGTAGCATTCAAGAAGCCCATAATTCCTCATATCATAAATCCAAAATTTTGGTGAACCAAGACCTTAAATTTGAGTCGTATGTTCAATGAGATTTCCCATCAATATGGTCCAATGTTTATCCTCTATTACCTCCCAAAAGAAAGGTTATGGAAAAAATTCCAAGATATCATGATTACCCCATAAATCACATTTTGGCTTCCGCCTTTAAGCTCCAATAATTTCCCCAAAACACTTCCTTAGGTTATTTAATCAGAGGGAAAATTTGGGACTTATAGCTTGTAGAGGAAATTAAATAAAATACAACATGTAATTAATAGGGAAGACATGCAATTACCAAAAATTATGATGCATTTCTGATGCATCCCAATTCATTTAAATTCCAAAACCATGTTAATTCAAACCCACTACAATTTTCTGAATTCGATTTTTTCAGTCATAACCAACACCAAGATTAATAAATTAAATGATATAGAAAAAGAAAAAATCATGCATGTTCCTAAACCATCTATGACATAAATATTATTAATAGAGAAATAAATATTTATCTATTGCAACCAAAAAAATAATATTGGATTCTAAATTAGGGTGAGCAATGATCCACCCCACCATAGGCTCAATTTTTCTATACTTTTTCTCGCAGCTAGCCACCCTTGTATCTGATCTTGATTCCTCGAGCAAAACTTAACTAAGGTTGTTTCACACACTCGATTCAACTAGATTTTTGTTGATTATGTTGGCACTTTTTGTCATTGATGTCAAGTAATGTCAATATTAGGGACAGATTATTGAGTATTTGTGCATAATTATTATGTTTTTATTTTTGTTTTGGTTGCTTCATGAGTATTCAAAGTCCAGTGTGTTGTGCTTGCTAACTGTTGGATGTGTAACCTAGTAGCCTAACTTTGAAGGAATTTTGTCTGCAGGTAACTTATTCAAAAGAACATGAAAAGTGTTTGGTTGGATAGTCCTCTCATATATATTTCCAATGGTATATGGAAATTAGCATAATTCCCTAAGAATGAAGAGGAACGTGAGTTTTAAGTGATGGCATCCAGACATGGTTCTGATGGTTTAAGTGAACCCAAAATGATATGGAAAGGTGACTTAACATAGAAATATGACAAGTTAATGACATGGAACATTGAGGTCAGGACACATAGCAGGTGGATTTGGCCCTTTTGTGTGGCCAAGTGGTTATTTTTTGAGTGACATGTGGCAGTTGCGTGGTTGTGATGTGGCATAACGAGTGGCAGGTTGTGATGTGCAGTGAGGTTGAAATGACATAGACCATTTACCATAACCCACCAATGCATAATGGTAGTGGCAAGTAGTGGGCACGATTAACCTTGGTGGTTCCACGTTGCACAAGTGCATACGAAAAAACACTTTGAACCCATCTCGCCCTTGTTAAAGTGTGGATAGTTGGAGGAGAAACAAAGTGATGTCTTCACCATACAATTTTATCAGCTCATGAGATTAGTTGGCACACATTAAAAAGGTTGTGGTTTTTTAAAATTTATGTATGATAAATTGCATACGACCCCACCCCCCACCCCCACTCCATTAAAGCTTGAATAGGTGATGGTGACCCAAAGAGACATATATATTGTCATTTTCAATTAGATCGTTGGGTGTATGCTAGAAAGTGTTGGATATTTTACAACTAGGTGAATTTGGCCTTAGCGCCTTTTGAACTTGAGCCCTTGATCTTGGACTATGGTGATATGCATCAAGGAGCTAAAAATAAGGAGCTCATGTTAATAAGCCATTATGTGCTGAAACAGTCAAAGGAGAATTTCCATGAGTAAAACCATGGACCTATACCCATGGTAATGAGAGGGATCAAAATATAAAACCAAAAAAATAGATCTATTGTTGAAGAGGAGAAGGTAAGGTGATGGAGAGATCAAAAGGGAGTGAGAATGTGTATAGTGGGGTCTCTAAGAATGTGTAAGGTAAACAACAATCATGATTTGTATGCAACAAACAAATTTTTCAAGTAATAAAAATTGATGATATGAGTACAAGGTAAGACAAAGAAAGAGAAAATAGAGAACAAATCAAATCCTCATAAATTACATTCAACTCAAAGATAAATATGGGATCCATGTTCCCAATAGATGGGTCTGTACTAAACCTTGGGTGTAGTTGTCTCCAGTGGGTCAGAGCCTGCAAAAATAGAAAGGGGATAATATCTTGTACAATTGGGTGCTTGCAAATTTTGTAGCTATCGATGGGTGCTTGCAATAATTATTTAAAGTAGAGAAGAAATTTGTGGTTTTCTTTCTTTATCGATTTACATGTTAAATATATGTTTTCTCAAGGATTCCATGTTAAATATCTAGTGTCCTTTGTGTTCATTTAATTATGTAATGGTTTTCTATTAAATTTTGAAATAAATAAAAAATAAAAAATAAAATGAAAGTTTAGAATAATGATTCACCCCTCCCCCTCTCAATATTCAAAAACCGGTATTAGAGGAAGGTTCCTCCAATAATAGCCTAATCGTTGGAAGGAAGATATTACACAAAATGGAAAAGTTAGGATGATGTACTTGTAGGTTTTGTATTGGATTTGGTTGCAAAGGTGTCCCAATTCCTCTTTCTTTTCAGTTGGTTACTACCTATAAAGAGTCACAAAAAACAAATAATATTAGGGGTAAAACATGAGCCAAACAATTCACTGTGATTAGTAAAAAAAAATGCATAGAAACTAAACTAAAAATTAGAGAAAAGCAAAAACAACTCTTAGAAACAGACTAAAAAAAGAGTATGGGGAAAAATCCTTTTTATTATTTTATCATGGTAGAGATGCAATCAGTGTTGAAGACACTTGAAGGGAATGAATGAGGGAAATGGTGCCCCTTGGCTCTCAGTAAGGGATTTTGTAACTCCAAACCTTTACAAACACCTCTCTCTCTCTCTCAAATAAGCATATGAAGAAACTCAATAATGGCTGAATTCTTCCTTGCAATGTGATGCTTGATCTCTTTGAGGAAATTTTCATAGCATAAAAGTGTATAAAATTCTCTTGTCATTTGGCTCTCCATTCCCCTAAATTTATAGAATTTGAATTAGCTCATTCCCTTCTTAGCTCATTAATGAGAAAGAGACTTGGGGAAGGATAGGGAGATTCCCTTAGACATATCATATTCTCAAAATTCAAATTAAAGTGGATTGAAACTAGCTATCTGTCCTGGTACTATCAGGGAAAAATCCACGAGGGTATGGTAAAACTTGTCTTTGGTGCACCCACAAGATTTATTTTTTTCAAATGGACCATAGAGAATCTTTGGTTTTTTGTGTTTCATGATTTTTATACAAAAAGTGTGGCATGTCCCATGCTCGTGATCATGACTCTAAATAAGATATTATAAATACATATGAAAATACTATCAAATATAAATTATGGTAATTGATGTGATGTCAGCTGAAGAAGATAACTATTTTTTCCCTCAAGGGCATCTCTGACAAATAATCTCAATTGGGCACTCCCATGCATCTGATAGAAGGCGTTGTTGAATGAGGTGTCGAATGAAGGCATGGGTCTTCAACGAAATGAGAGAATTGCATTGTTCATGAAGTACAGTACACCCATGATGTGAAAATGGTGTTCATGTTGAACATTAGATGGACTAGTGAAATCAATGGGCAATGATGATTCTTGTTGTTTCACTCAAGATTGACTTGTAATTGGGGGAAAATAAAGGTATTAATTCTATTCTAGAAAATGAGTTCCGTGCTTGTTAGAAAATAAGCAATGACTATCTGGAAGAGATGATTCCAAGAAATACATATGAAGTTGATGCATGTACTGTAATATGAAGGGCCAAAGACATAATGGTAGGGTTTGATAGTGTGAAATGGAAACTGAAAATTGCCTAAGTTTGGAGCATGAATGTAGGGTGGCAGTAGTCAAAATAAAACGTTGAGTAGTAGGCTCCTGATTTCGGGAGGATATCGAGGGGAATAAGAGATGATTGTCCTTACTAGAAATGGGGATGATTGCATGATGGTGATTTAATGATGTGAAAAAATGAAGGATGGTGAAGGCTGCAACCAATAGAAACTAGTGACTACCACTAGGTAATGGACACAAAAATATGGGTAAGGATATTTTTCCCAAAAAATATTTGTACACTTTCCAAAATAATTTTAAAGAAGGTTGGAATGTACAAACATGAAAATGGGTACCCCAATGATATGATGGCCTACATGATGGTGCATGAAAGTAACTAAAAAGGGTGGGGGTCCAACTGGCTAATATCATTGTCAGGTGGATGAAATGGTGGGGCTGCACAAATGTTTTTCTCTAACGTGGGGGGTGCAAGAGGCTAAGTGTAGAATGTGAGGGTCCATTCATGATAAGAAAAATGTAATGAGTTCTCGGGAAGTGTTCGTCGAGAATAATATGAAAAGATTGATGTGGCTTGTCTTCAAATTCATGTAAGTGAATGGTTACCAGCTGAAAGAAAGATGGCCATGGATGCCAAAAGTGTTGAAGCTACTATGTGGTGAGGAAATCCATGTGGGTAAGAGAACTATTGACCAACACAAACATTGTTGTGCAAGTATAAGGTGGCAGTAAATGTAGTCAAGATGGTGGGGCTCGTGGCTCACTCAAGAGAAATGATATAAGGATATACAATGTTGAGAGGGGAACATATCATGACATTAAAGAATGATATCCTTAACCATTGGTTAGTGGTCGGGGGGGGGCAATTTTACTTGAATATGGAAGTGATCTACAACTTTGAAACCAAGACCCCAAGTGAAACCATCATCGAAATATATATGCAAGGAAAAATTCATATATTGAAGAAAAAATTACTAGAATGATAGGAAGGCACACCAGATGAGTGATATGAATGTAGAAAAGGCCTCGAATGAGAAATTTTTGTAAAGTGAATGAAGGGCATGATTATGATGAATGAAGTGACATGATCCCAATGTGACTGATGGCCTGAAAAATGGAGCTCGTGGGCTCCCAAACAAGTGTCTCAAAGATGTTGAAAATGTCATATATAAGGAAATTGTGGCCTACATTTCCACCTCATTTGTACTTCTGCTAACATGTAATTTGTTGTGATCCTAGATATAGATCGAGCATTTGCAGTCAACTAGAGTATTGTATCAACTAGAGGGGATAGACAGGTGAGTGGTCATGATACCCTGTTAGTGAATTCAATATATTAGGTAAATAGGTCATACAGAAGGGGACATATGACCATTTTATAGGTTTAGTTCCCAAACCCTCATGGCTAACTAGGTGACAATCATCACCATACGCACACGATGAGACTAAACAATCGTGATGGGATCACAACTATATCAAATATAGGCCCACAAGTTCTTTTGTTGGTACGGGATAGATAATAACGACCCGGGTCATGACTGCATGTAATACAAACATGTTCATGGGAATGCCTATGGGAGAAATAACCATGAATTTGTTCACAAATATATCTTATAGAGGTACGAATGTATTCATATGATTTTGGGTAGAACATGGGCGATGGACAAGGAAAAAATAACCCTACATGTCTGGATGGTTTTGAATTAGCGGGAGAGGAACCGGCATACACTATGAACTACAGCAGAATTTGACCCATAGGCCCACGTGCATTAGCAGTGTTGGGGTCGCTCAAGTTCTTAGAGAACTCATTGATCTAGACACAGGAGGAGTTTCTATAGTATGAAATTGACAGGTGGTAACTTTAGAGGGAGGTCTTCGATATTAGAGGGACTGACCTGTTGATATCAGTGAAGACCAATATCTATTTTTTGATAGGATTAGTGCCACAAGGTGAGGTGTTTCCCACTAATCCAACTCATTATGATGTGCAGCTATCAGATTGGACCACCCAGTGCTATGGTTTAGATGCGACAGATGCTGGAGGGATAAAAATATCCTCCATCATGGATATGAGTGTACTGGTGGAAGCATCTATGGTCATCCACATTTTTTTCAGTTTGGTCCCTCATATAAGTACAACGTGATAGAGTTGCATGCTTGAGCAGATGTAAGGAGGCACAATTTTCAATTGGTGTTGAAGTCTGAAATTGTTTCCTTTTTTACTACCCTTTTACCATCTCCTTTCACCTTTTCATCACCAGTCTATGCTAGTCTCAGCATGCTCAAGGTCAAATTCAACTTATAAAAAGGTATTAATCATTCATGTTTAGAATCTATGTTTCTTTATGAATTATAATGAAAACATTCTTACAATAATTGAATCATAAACATTCCAAACCTAATGTTGAATTCCACAACGATATTCATGGTTAGACATGTTGCAGTGCTTCAAAAAAGGGATGAAGAGTATCTAGAGATGAAAAATGTTCACCACATGGATCACCACCTATAGGCATGACTTGGAAGGCAATAAAGATTAAGATATCTAAGATTCAAATTAAAAGTCAAACTCTGAGAATGACGGTGCAACAGTAACTGAAGGCAAAAGGAGAGTAGAATGACATCGAGCGAGTGTGTAGAAGACTTGTTCAACCATGAGGATACGATCTGAGAAGAATCCCTCATGATTTTCTCTTTCAAAAGGAAATCACAAGGAGATAAAGTCTTAGTTTAATTCCATTTCTTAGATGGAAAAGTAGTTTAACTTTATATCCGCATAAAACTCTTGAAGTTATTTGATTAAAAATTGTATAAAAATGCATAAGGAGAGACCCTAAACTCGGCTCGATTATTAATGTTTATTGTCATTTATTGTGATACTTTGTTTCAAATAAATACAATCCAACGTTTTCAAATGTGCGACTAAGAAATCATGCGATCGATAGTGGACTTATGCTCACGGGAGGGCCTCTGTCAAGTTGTAAGGACATGTTGTTTTGTTTATGTTTTCACTTGCTCATAGAGAAATAATCCATTAAAGTTTAATCTCTCTTAATACAGTTTCATTACAGTTCTAATTTGATCATTTGTTGTTCCAGTTCAAGAGCGCTCACAAACAAAAATTACCAAAAAGATTTAATTTTCATATTCATTTCCTTTCAGGTTTCATTACATAGTTAATTTTGTAGATGACAAAAGAGATGTCTTTTACAATTAGTCACATACATCAGTAATCATTTAGAGTTTCAAGTTTTCAACTGATTTTTATTTTTGTAAGCTTCTTTCTGCAATTAGTTTTTAGTTTCTTTCCTTTTTGCAATTAGATTTTCTTATGCAATTTCCTTTTATGTAATTAGTCTAGAATTTCCTTTCTAAAAAGTTTTGTTGTAGTGTTTACAATTCTGCAAATAGTATTAGAATCGTTTTCTTGCAATTTAGTATTAGCATTTCCTTTTCTGCAAGTAGACATAATTTTGTTCTGCAATTTTCAATTTTGCAAGCAATAAATTTCAATTTAGTTAAGTAATTTATTTTGATGTAACTTTAAATAGAAATACCTTTTACATGTTTACTTTCTAAATCTCATTCAACATTTGTTCATACTTAGAATAATTCAATCCATAGATAGGACTCCTAGCATACATAGTGCACATATGTATCATAAGTACACAAACCTTGGTTGACAATTAATGACGTAATTTAAGAACAATTACATTACCCAACTTTTTGGCATCATTGTCGGGGAGGTGTATATAGGATTCTATTCTTGGTTTTCATGTTATTTTAGGTGCATTCAATTTTGTAGATGCATAATTAAAGCATGGTAACAATAATTTATGCATAGAGAAAAGAATTCTAGGGGTATATTTGTAAGTTACAGAGGTAAAAGTTCAATTCCAACATCACCACTCACCCCCGATAGATGTCATAGTGCCACACCATCCACTCATAATCACATTCCATCATTGGCAAGTAGACACAGACTTACTAAGGTGCATAGGTTTGAAATCAAATCAAAATTCTTTGTTTGTGTTATATTCTTTCCATGATTAGCCCACGTAGTTAACCGGGGGGTTAGAAGGGGGGCGAAGCCCCCCCTTTGTTGCATCGATTGCGTAGTGAGGGGAGTCACAAGGGGTTTGCTGTTGGACCCTATGTTAGGTTGGGTGGACCTACCTATGGTTTTGTGCATGATTTTCGCACATGGTTTTGGACGCAATAGTTTTCGGTCCAGGGTTTTAGACGCAATGGTTTTTGGTCCATGGTTTTGGACGCGATGGCTTTCGGTCCATGGTTTTGGACGCGATGTTTTTTGGCCCATGGTATTGGATGCTTCAAACTGTATAAATATGTACTGTAACATTGAAAGGAACATAATGAAAAATCAAGTTGGTAGTCTCGGTTTTGGGATACAGGGGAAATCTTTGTGTATATGTGTTTTATGTGTTATGCTCTTGCATTGTTTATTTTCTGTGTTTTAGAATTTGTATGCAAGTAACTTTTGTATGGGGTTAAAACCTACATTTGGTATCAAAGTTGTTTTGGCTTCAAGGGGACGCCTTTGTTGTAGAGGGGTTTCGCTCAGGCCTATGGTAGACCCTATTCAGTGGGAAATTTACGAGATCGATTCTAGTGGTGAAAGAAGATGGAAAGCAATGGAAAGTTAGAGATCGAGAAATTTAATGGTCATAGTTTTGAGTTGTGGAAACTCAAGATGGAGGATTTGTTGGTGGATAAAGATCAGTGGAACGTGGTAGATCCGGGTACTAAACCAACAGGAGTGTCCGATGAGGAATGGAAGAAGTTGGATCACAAGACAAAGAGAAAAATATGATTGTGTGTCTCAGATTCAGTATTGCTAAATGTATCAGGGGAAGCTACGGCGAAGGCTTTGTGGGACAAGTTAGGGACTTTATACCAATCTAAGTCTCTTGTGAATAAACTATTCTTGTGGAAAAAGCTATATAACCTGAGGATGAAAGATGGAGACTTGGTGAAAGAGCAATTGAATGCATTTAATACTATGGTAAGTCATTTATTATTTGTTGATATTAAAATTTCAGATGAAGATAAGTGCATCAGTATATTGTCTTCTCTACCAGATTCGTGGCATAGTATGGTTATTGCAATAGGTAGCAATACAACTACCATGTAGTTTTAGGAAATAGTCTCATCCTTGCTGATGGAGGAGATGAGATGGAAAAATATGGAAAGCCAGAATGGTGATGCCTTGTCTATACGAGGACGGTCCAATAACGGAAACAAAAATAATTCATCGAGTGGGAGATCTAAATCTAGAGGGAGATCTAAATCTCCAGGAAAACCTGTAAAGGCGGTGTTCTGGAAATGCAGAAAGGAAGGGCACTACAAAAGGGACTGTAAATCTAAATCTCATGATAAAGGAAAGGAATCTGATGATGCTCCTTTTGCAGAGGTTAAAAACACCTCAAATGAAGGTGGGGATGTGTACTTGGCTTCTTCAAGTACACATGTAGATCATGAGGCATGGTTGATTGACTCAAGTGCGTCCTTTCACTTCACTCCCCATAGAGAGTGGTTCTACAAGTATGAGAAATATGATGGTGGTGATATCTTCTTGGGGGATGATAGGAAGGCTAGAATCGTTGGTCGCAGAAAAGTAAAGTTGAAGTTGCAAGGTGTAAGGGTTAGAACACTTCTGGGTGTTCTACATATTCCTTCATTGGCCAAAAATTTGAATTTCGTAAGCAATATGGATGATGAAGGTGTAAAAATAGTGTTCGAGAAGGATACTTGCAAGATGGTTTGGGGAGCACTAGTATTGATGCGGGGATTTCAGATTGGAACTCTGTACAAGCTGCAAGGTAGCACTATTGTTGATGGGTGCAACAGTTCTGTAGTTCTTGATAGAGGAGTAGAAAATCTAGTGGTATCTGGAGAGAAGATCATGTTGTGGCATCAAAGGCTTGGACATATTGGAGAGAAGGGCCTCCGAATACTTCATGGTAAAGGTATGGTAGAAGTATCAGTAATAGCTCTCTGGATTTTGATTTCTGTGAAAATTGTGTATATCGGAAGCAGAAGCGGGTGAGTTTCCCCTCTGGTGGTAAGAGGGCGAAAAATATATTAGAGCTTGTGCACAGTGATGTGTTTGGACTTGTGAAGGTTCCATCACTAGGTAATTCTATGTACTATGTATCATTTATAGATGACTTCTCAAGGACTACATGGACACATTTCCTTAAGAAGAAATCCGAAGTCTTTGACAGGTTTAAAGAATTTAAGGCTCTGGTGGAAAACCAGATAGAGAAGAAGATAAATGTGTAGAGGAAAAATAAGGATGGAGAGTTTTGCAATAAAGAATTTGAAGAAATCTGTAAGAAGTGTGGTATAGCACGGTAGAAGACTACTCCATATACACCTCAGCAAAATGGAGTTGCAGAAAGAATGAATAATACGTTGATGGAAAGGGCAAGAAGCATGCTCAGTGGTGCTGGGTTAGGACAAGAATTCTGGGCAGAGGCGGTGGAGACTGCATGTTACCTGGTCAATAGATCACCTTCATTAGTGTTGGAGGATAAGACTCCATGAGAGGTATGGTAAGAAACCCTCTCTTTCACATCTGAGGGTATTTGGATGTGATGCATATGTACATTTTCCAAAGGAGAAACGAACCAAGTTGTATAGTAAATATGAAAAGTGCATCTTTATTGGGTATAAGGATGGTTGAAAGGGTTATAAGCTTTGGAACCCAGTTACAAGGAAGGTGGTGTATAGCTGAGATGTGGTGTTCAAAGAGGTGAAATATGTTATTAAACATGCAGTCCAACCAAAGGAACCTAAGAAGATAGAGTTTGATCTAAAGGAGGAAGAATCAGACTCTACGGTAGAGGAGGAATCAAAAGATGAAGAGCCACAAACTCCGAGTGTGAGAAGATCAATTCGAGAAAGAAGGCAGCCAGAAAGGTATAGTCCATCTTCTTTCTGTTCAAATTTTGCTTTATCTTTTACTGATAATGATCCCAGAACTGTGAAGAAAGTAGTAGATTCAGAGGATGGAAAACTCTATTAAGAGTCCATGGTTGATGAAATGGCATATTTGTACAAAAATGAGGCTTGGGATCTAGTGGAGTTGCCGGCTGGAAGGAAACCCATTCGTAGCAAATGGGTGTTCAAGAAGAAGACAAATGTAGAAGGAAAGGTGGAGAAATACAAATCTCGCTTGGTAGCAAAAGGTTATTCCCAGGTGTCGAGAATTGATTTTGGTGATATTTTTTTCTCCTATTGCCAAGGTAGCTTCTATTAGATTACTTTTATCTATTGCTACTGCTTTTGATTTTCAGGTAGAACAGATGGATGTGAAGACAACATTTCTTCACAAGGATCTAGAAGAGGAGATCTACATGAAGCAACCTAAAGGCTTTGCTGTGAAGGGTAAGAAAGAACTGGTATGTAAGTTAAAGAAGTCTATGTATGGGTTAAAACAGTCACCAAGGATGTGGTATCAGAAATTTGATACATTTATACGGGGACTTGGCTTCACCAGAAGAAAAGTAGATCACTGTGTGTATTTTAAATTAATTGGTGACCGTGTTATTTGTCTAGTCTTGTATGTGGACGATATGTTGTTGGTTGGAAATGACAAAGAAATTATCTAGGATTTGAAGACCCATTTGTCCTCCAAATTTGACATGAAAGGTCTTGGTGTTGCAAACTATATTTTGGGCATGGAAATTAAAAGAGATCAGACAAAGAGGAAGCTTTGGTTAAACCGAAGGAAGTATGTCGAGACAATATTACAAAGGTTTAATATGCAGGATAGTAAACCAATGAAGATTCCTATTCTTGTAGGTGTAAATTTATCTACTGAAAAGTGTCCCAAGACACAAGAAGAGGAAGAGCACATGTCCCATGTTCCATATGCAAGTGTAGTCGATAGCCTGCTGTATGCGATGGTCTATACTAGACCAGACATTACACATGAAATGGGAGTATTGAGTAGGTTTATGTCAAAACCAAGGAAGGAGCACTGGACAACAGTGAAGCAGGTTTTCAAG
The DNA here is from genome assembly GCA_000404065.3 of Pinus taeda. Classification (NCBI taxonomy): domain Eukaryota; kingdom Viridiplantae; phylum Streptophyta; class Pinopsida; order Pinales; family Pinaceae; genus Pinus; species Pinus taeda. Next base: position 13,072 of record APFE030291048.1, on the reverse strand, counting down.
TATTTGCGTGGCACTAGTGATTATGGTTTGTGCTACCAAGGAAGACCAGGATTGGATAAAGTGTTGGATATTCATGGCTTTGTTGATGTAGACTAGACTAGAGATCTGGATCAAAGAAGATCTACAAGTGGGTGCGTGTTTAACCTATTTGGAGGTGCAGTCCGTTGGATGAGTAAGAAACAATCTCTAGTGGCACTATCAACTACAAAGGCAGAATACATGGCAGCCACTCATGCAAGAAAGGAAGCAGTTTGGTTGCAAAGATTGTGTTCAAATATGGGGTTAGTACAGGGAGCTATAAGGATAGAATGTGACAGCCAAAGTGCAATTTTCTTAGCAAGAACCCTACATATCATTCAAGGCAAGCACATTGATTTCAGTATCACTTTTGAGGGATATGATAGAAGACAAAAAGGTGTTGCTGGTAAAGGTGGACATTTTGAAGAATATTGCAGATGCATTGACAAAATTTGTGAGCTCTGAGAAGTTCTCTTGGTGTAGAGAAACAACGGGCATTGAAAGGCTGGATAAGTGACTAAGCTCTCTTGTGGCCCCCTGTGGAAAGAAAAAAACAAGTGGTAGAATGTTCGGTTGTGTTATATTCTTTCTACGACTACCCACGTAGTTAATCGGGGGGTTAGAAGGGGGGAAGAGCCCCCCCTTTGTTGTGCCAATTGCGTAGCAGGGGGAGTCATAGGGGGTTTGAGGGGTGTAGGAAACCCCCCTCTATGGGGTCCGTGGCAACGCCCCGGAAAATTTTGCTTTTGGACCCTATGTTAGGTTGGGTGGACCTACCTATGGTTTTGTGCATGATTTTCGCACATGGTTTTGGACGCGATGGTTTTCGGTCCATGGTTTTGGACACAATGGTTTTCGGTCCATGGTTTTGGATACGATTTTTTTCGATCCATGGTATTGGATGCTTCAGCATGTATAAATATGTATTGTAACATTGAAAGGAACATAATGAAAAATCAAGCTAGTGTCCCGGTTTTGGGATCCAAGGGAAAATATCTGTGTATATGTGTTTTATGTGTTATGCTCTCGCATTGTTTATTTTCTATGTTTTAGAATTCGTATGCAGGTAATTTATATACGGGATTAAAACCTACAAAAATATTCACCAACTTCCTCTACCAAAGTTTTAGTTGAAGAACCTACATCCCCAATAGAAGGAGTAATTTTCCTCTCTTTAAGAGGAGAGCAACTTCTAGGACAAGAACTAGAGATTCCCAGTGAAGAAGAAGAAGAAGAAAAAGAAGAAGAAGAAAATTATTATAATATACCATTAGTAGAGGAACCATAAGAAGAGATAGAAAATCCTATTATAGACCCTTATATTATCTCTAAAGAATCTACAATGGCAGGAGAAAAAGAAGGAGAAGTACATAATGTAAATGGTGAACCTAGGATTGGAGGCGGAAGAGGCAAAGGAGGAAATAAAGGACGAGGTGGAGGTCGAGGTGGTAGAGGTGGTAGGGGAGAGCCAAATCATTATGGATTTCCCATATTTGATGAAGATACCACAACCACAATGAAGAACATTTCACCCTCCATCCTCCCTAATTTCCATGGTTTGACAAATGAGGACCCTTAAACATTTTTTTTTGAGTTCGATGTTTTACATAGAACTTATGACTACTTGATCCAAAAAAATTGAAATTATCCTCACCTACTCTTAAAGATGGATCACTTAAATGATTCATGAGATTAGGAACACATATTATTAGAACATGGGAAGAAATGAAAAAAATGTTCTTAGAAAAATGCAAAGATTATTGCATGCCGCATAACCTTAATGATGAAGTCTTTAAGATGATACAGAAAGAGGATAAAACCCTTAAAGGCCTAGTTGAAAGATTTTCTTACAACATCAAAACGGATAAGATGTATAATTTGGATGATCAAACATTAAAATATATTTTGTTAAAATCCATTAGAGATGAATGGATTGACCTTCTTAATTTAATGGGAAAGGGAGATGTTTCAGAACTTTTATTTTGAGAAATTTTTTATTTTTGTAATCATATTTCAAGGGGTAAGGCTAGAACTGGAAAAAGTCCAAGAGATCCTGTGATGTCCAAAATTAGTGAATCTTCAACTAGAACAGTAAGTAGAGTTGAAATAGGCAATTTGCTTGATAATTTCAAAACAAATATCCTAGGGAGTCTTAGTTTACAACTAGATACCCTCAAGGTACAAAACAAGAAAAAAGCTGAGAATGTTGCATTATCTGTTTTCTGTCTATTGGCTTGTTGTGGCCTGACCTATGTTCAAAGTTAATTAGCCAAAAAAATCCCTGTACTACTGGCCCTTTCGATAACCGTCCACGGAGGTGGACTGAGGTCTCACCCAAAGTAGTATGGGGGGGTGATGGAACCAGGTTTCCGCACCCTTGAGATGTCTAAGAGGTTGAATTGGTACAACTATTAGTCCATTCATGTAGGTTACTTCGCGCACTTCCCAACCTTGATATACTTGCCTTCGTGTAGCACTTACCAGAGGTTATGGGGCTTTCATGCGGTCGGAGCAGTGCTCTGCCCTATTTCCCTAAGTCACACCTGAGATCTTCCTTATCTTCCTACACCAGTTATTTATCTTCACATAAATGTATGCCTTACATTATCTTTACTTATACAACACATTCATGTGATTTCGCACAACAAATAAATAGTACACTTGCAAATACATTAAACAAGAAAATATACACAGAAATATGAAAAAACTTCTCTTTATTAATGCTTCCAATGGTTACAGACTCGACCTGCCCTGTGCACTTAGCTACAGGGGTCTGTGCACTCAAATGCGGACTACTAGGCCTCTCCACACTGAACTGCAGAGCCTTTTCCTATTCTATGACCCAAAGACACACTTTACACTTCAACTCAATCTCTTAGGCTCATCATGCTTCTATTCTATTTATTGATTCACTATCTTCTACTCTTAGAGCCTCGCTCTATTGATACAATCCCATGGTTCGCAAACCATGGGTGGATCTTTCAAGCTAACATTGCATTACAAAAAACAAGGGTGCACAACCCTATGACTCTATTATGACTTTGTGCTCCGTGCCCACAAATTGCAAAGTCTTTACAATGGACTTGGTCAAAACTTGGGCTTTAAGACCCAAAACATGCCTTAGGGGGGATTCCAACCCCAACAGGCCCCCAATACAAACATCATGACTCGCCCTCGAGACACTCTGTCAGTGTGAAGATCTTCGCATGGAGTCCCTCCAACTCTGCTCCAATAGTTGCAAGGTTGGAAGCGCACTAGGCGACTACCCGTTGGATCTCTTGTACACGTTGTTCTGAGACTGTGGTGTCAAAACTGCTTCCCTGGACCTATTCTTGCATCCCCTTCCTCCATTTATAGTCTTGTGCCTTCATCCAACTACTTGGAGTACGAAAATTGTGCTTCTGCCAACTAGTCAAATAGTCGAGCCACCCGTGTAGGGATTTTATTGACTGCCATTTACTTTGCTTGGGAAAGGTTCTCCATTTATCTTTACCAACTATAACACTCCTCTGTCTCTGACCTCCTTAACAACATATGGTCCTAGCCAATGCATTTTGAACTTTCCTAGAAATTATCAAACTTACTGTCACATAGTAACCCTAAATCGTTTACCTTGAAAGTGTGCAACTTAAAATGGTGATCATGCCAGGCCTTCTCACGTTGCTTTTGTACATGCTGATGGAGGCTAGCTAGGAAACGTTTCTCTTCAAGTTCTTCCAACTGTGTGAGCCTCTCTTCTAGGGTTTCGTGGTCTGTCATACCTATGAGCACTGCTATGCGCAAACTAGGCATAATATACTCCATTGGCATGACAGCTTCCACACCATAAACCACCAGAAAGTTGTCTGTCCCGTCAGTTTCTTGCACGTTGTCCTATAAGTCCATAGTACTAAAGGTACCGGTAGGTCCCAATCACTCTGTTGTGCATTGCATACTTTGGTCAGCGCAGTCTCCTATATTTTGTTGAATGCTTCTACTATCCCATTGGCTTGTGGGTGATACAGTGTGATTTTCTGATGATACACATGAAACTCTTTTGTTAGTGTACTGATTGTTTCGTTTAGGAAATGTTTATTGCGATTGCTCATCAATATTTTTGGACATCCAAATCAATTCAATACGTGTTCAAACAAAACATTTGCAGTTGTGGTGGTCGTGCATTCTTTGACCGACTACACTTCTGCCCAACGAGTCAGGTACTTTGTCGTGGTGATAATGTATCTTGTTCCCACCTTTCCTTGAGGTTTGATAGGTGCTACAAAGTCGATTACCCACTTTTCAAAGGGTTGCAGCATCATTTGCGGATTCAAAGGCATCTCATCCCTCTACGATGGTTTACCTATTCTTTGACCTGTATCATAGGCCTTATAGTGTGCTTTTGAATCCTTATGAAGGGTTGGCCACCACAACCCTACGCAAAGAATCTTTTGTGCGGTCACTCGCCCTGCATAGTGTCCTCCTGCAATGCCCCCATGAGCTTCCATGAGGATCTGAATTTGTTTGAATTCATGTACATACCTTCACGGTATCTCATTATTGCCCATTTTATATAGGAGCCTCACAATGATAGAAAAATCAGCCACCCGCACCACCAGTTCCTTCTTCTGTTGGACGAAGTATTCCTTCGGCATAGTCCCCATTGTCAGAAAATTGATTATATATTCAAAGTGTCTATCTGCTACACACACAGTAAAGAGTTGTGCATCAGGTAGTCCTTCCTCCAAATTAGTAGGTTCCTCTCCCGTCTCAATTCGCAACAAGTGATCCAGTCCTGCATTCAGGCATCCAACCTTCACAACGACCTCAAAATCATATTCTTGGAACAATAAGAGCCACCTGCATATACGCCTCCCCAACACAAGCTTATTGACCAAGTATTTTAACGTGGAATGATCTGTATACATCTTGAAGTGTCCCCGTAGTAAATAGTGACGGTTTTTTTGGAGTGCACACACCATAGCCAACCCCTCTTCTTCAGTAATGGCATAGTTCTTTTGGGAAGACCAGGATTGGCGTGGAGGCCAATTTATCTTTTAGTACATCTAGGCTCTTCGTGCAATCATCATTCCAGCAGAATGTGACATCCTTTTTCAAGAGTTTCTCCATTGGCGCGGCGATCTAGGCATAGATTTTGATGAACTTCCTATAGTACCCCGTATGTCCTAGGGTAGCGCATGACTGTTTGAGACTTCAAGGTGCTTAAAAATTTAGAATTACTGCAACCTTTATGAGGTCTAGCATCAGTCCCTATTTGCAGAACACATGTCCCAACAGGTTTCCAAAGGGAATGAGAAACATGCACTTCTTGAAGTTCAGCATGATTTGGTGTCGTCGGAAAGTATCCAACATCAAGCGTAAGCTCGCTACATGGCGCTTAACCAATCCAAAAATAGTCCAATCATCCAAATAGACTTCCAAGAATTTGCGGATATATTCTTTGAATGCTGCAACAACTATGTGCGAAAAGATGGTTGATGCATTTTTGAACCCAAACGGCATAACAATGTATTGAAATCAACCCCACTTAGTCATAAAGGTGGTCTTGCTTCTATCTTCTGGCCCGATTTTGATTTGGTGGTACCCTGAGAACCCATCAGTAAAAGAATATGCTTCTTGCCCATTGACATTTTCCAATACTTCATCTGTAAATAGAGTTGGGAATGGGTCGTGCACACATGCATCATTCTATTTCCTGAGGTCCACGCATATTCTTATCTCTCCCTTCTGCTTCTTTTCCTATACTACCATAAGGCTTACTGAATCAGATTCTTCCACTAGCTCAAAGATTCCAGCTATGAGCATTTTGTCTAGTTCTACGTGAACCTTTTCCTTGTACTTCAGATTCAAGCGGTAAGGCCTCTACTTAACTAGATTCACATCAGTTTTTAAGGTGATATTCATCATTCCTAAATTGCCAATGTTTCCCTTTAAGCCTGTGATCTTGATCAGGAATAAGTCCTGATACTCGTGGAGTAATTCAACACTTTATCCACTGTCATGCCATCCCAGTAGTCATTAAGTGTTGCATACTTAGGTTCGGCCCCCGTACCAATGTTTACTTGCTTTGTCTTTGCCAGCGCGGTTATGTCAGGGTCTTCAATCAATGGCCCTTGAACCTTGTGATAGCCTTCAGTTTCTGGAATGTTAACTTTTCACGGATCTTCGTCATCTTCTTCAGTATTCACTTCTCAAGCCTGCAGCTCAGCTAGGTCACCCATTCAGGCTGAATCACTTCTAATGTCTCCTAGGGTATTTTAAAGATAGTTGATTTTACTACTTGTAGTGCATCATCAACATGTTGTGGCCACCAACAACCCCCCCTATTTGTTTGATATTAGCAATAACACCAAGCAAATGGGAACCCTAAATAGAAAATCCAAATAAACATTTGATAAAATTTTTGTATTTAGCTCCTTAAAACTTTATCGCAACAAAAGAACGAAACATTTTTTTTCTTATGAGCACAATAGACTATGAAGAAGCGACGCGAAATTCATCACATCACATTCATTATGAAATGCTCTTAAATGAAAAAAACTTAAGAAATCTCTGACGACCGATATGCGACGTCGCATATCACAACATCACATAAGTAGCACACAATGATTGAACAACTAGATCTGCGATGATGCGATCTGCAATGATGCAATCTGCGATGATGCGATCTGCGATGAATGTGATTTGCGAAAATTCATGATCATAATTTCTGCGATAATACATCTTAACGATGCGACCCGCGATGCTGCGATGCGAGTCGCAGAAATCACCCATCGCAAATTTTCCTCGGCGCAGTATTCAATGGAAAGTTGTTCGTTAACCAAAATTGGGCATGCACCTTAAAAGAAATCAATAATTGTACACCAAAATATTCAGGAAGGACAGTCTCGTGTTTTTCGAAGAGTCAGTTCACTATAGATATCATGATTATGCATTGATAAGAGCCTAAAGCTTTCATGTCAATCTTTATTACCATTACTCTTTTCCTTTGCATAAACTGTAAGACAGGAAATAACATGAAGCAATATGCAGGAAACATCTAAGGAAAAGGGGAAAGTGTCAATGCTCGGAGAACAGAGAAGAAATCCCTTCAGAAATGGATGTCGCATGCGACAGGATCACAAACTCCAGAGTATCACTCAACAGATGTTGATGTCAACAGGCCACCTAAAGCTTAGAGTCAAAGACGCACAAAAGCAGCATGTTTACAAAAAACCCTGAAGCTTACACAGCAGAAAAGCCTGGAATGAAGAACGGAGGCAGTTTTCGATGCAGAAAATTATTCAGAGAGTTAAGTCTCTAACTTTTTCAGTCATCCGCAAGGTCGGAAACCAAAATAGCAAAAGCAGAATCAGTTTAAGGGAAACTTGGGTTATTACCAAGAATACATGCAGTGAATACACCCAGCAACAGGAAGATTCTCGAAAATATCTTTTAGTTTACCAGAAAGAGGTGCCAGCGCTTGTTATTTCTATTTTCATAACTCAAACGAAAACGGAAGGCAACCAGCCGACTCTTCCCATGGCGAATGTTGCGTGCTTGCAACACTAAGGAACAAATACAGAAATAGTTTAAAATTAGTTTCAATTTCTAGAAATAGTTTTGCTTTATCAGAAGGGCGGTCATTTAAAAAACCGTATCCTAAATTTATGTAATTAAGTTAATTAGTTAGCAGTATTTAAACCCTTCTCATGCATTTAGAGAAGGGTCCAGAGATTCATCAAAAACTTGTCCTCAGAACATGCACTTCTGCACCCTCAGAGGAGGTTTTGATGAATAGATGGATCGAGATTTATTTTTATTTGCATTTTGATGTCTGCTACTGATGTTGCACTTTTGTACTCTTAGTAGATGTTAAAACAAGTAGAGATAAATCGTTTTTTCTTGAAGTTTGTGAGTAGGATTAGTCATAAATGGTACTTTTATCTCTTGGCCATTTCTGCTTATATTCTTTAAGTGATATATAGTTTTCAGTTGTTTATATGTTATTGCATGAATGT
>APFE030291041.1:2547-50635 GCA_000404065.3 Pinus taeda | reverse complement strand
TTCGCTAGTTAATGTGAGTTTTGTGACGACTAGCATGTCTAACTTGTGGCTTGTAGCGTGAATAAGGCACAAGTCAAGAAGACCTTCTTACTAATATAATCAACATATCTCTCATAATATTTTTTGGTCTCTTTTACTTTAATTTGTGCTATGTAGGGCCTTCGTTGTTCGCATGTGGATGCATTTTGGGGTTGCAATGCAGAGTTTGTTTCTATAGTTTCTCTCTATTTGTTCCTTTTTGTTTTTTCTCTTGTTTTTTGCTATTGTTATTTGTATCTTTTGCTATTGTTGTTGCTATTTTTTGTTTGTTTAAATTTAAACATTTCTGAGCATGACTAATTTGTTAAAATTTAGATGTGATGTAGTGTAGGTATATGAAGATGGAGGATTTTGATGAGACTTTTCAAATATCTTTGTGAGGGAGATGTGGGCCAGTGCAACAGAGGTGAGGTAGATGGTGAGTTCTTATTTGGTGGAAAACCCATGTATGATATGCTATGAAATTGTTCACATTTCAAATAAAAAATTCTCCTCCCTTCGCTATTTAGGGTTTGTGATTTTGGTTTTTGAATAAAATGTAATTAACTTTGTATAATATTTTTATTCTATTTTTGTGCCTTTTCAAGAATTCTCATTAGATGTTTTGATCTTTATTTAATATTCTATGGTTTGACTTTTGTGTAGTTTAGTGGGTGGGAGATTTTTATAGGTCCTAATGGTCCAAGATTTCATAGATGTATTAGGTAAAGGTGAATGTTATGTTGTATCTATGGTCACATACATGTTTTTATTTAAATTAGAAGAATTTTACATTATTGGTAATTTGTTTAATTATGAGTGTAATGAAATGTAAGTAAAAGAATGTAGAGGCTCACTAATGAAACTATTGAAATATCTTCTTTGAGAGAGACATTATAGTGGAGTGCAAATAAAAACGTGGAGGTAAGTTTTCTTTTGGTGCAAAATCCATTCATAATCTACTACAAAATCTTCTCGCAAAAAATATTATAGTTCTTTTCGCTCTTTACTTATTTAGGGTTTAGGATTTTTGGTGTTTGAATAAGATATATATTTTGTTGCATAAGATTATTCATAAGATATTTGGTCTTTGTTTCAGATTAAAATTTTATTTGTCTATATTTAATACTACTCTATTTTTTGATGTGTAGGATTTCCTTGGTGTTGTAGCAACTACAAGCACCCTCCAAAATTTTTTCCTATACCCAAATTCGAAGCATCCCTTAAGAGTTTCACTTGACGGTTGCATACACTCGGGTTCACTCTATGAGCTCGTGTGAGCCTTCACACCCTCCTTTCTTGTTCATTCCACCCAAGCTTTTGCATGTTGATGTCAATATCTTGCTTGCGACCATGTTCTGGTCATGCTCAAGGTCTTCGCTTCGTGTGTACATGTTATGTTCGCTATGAAAGCATCTGTCGTAGTCACACACAGAGTCACATTCACTGTCGCACAAGCGTCGTCATGGTTGATCAACGATCAATCATTAGTGTCGTGCTTGTCGCTTGCACTGTCAGTTAGTCATGTTGAACATGTGTGTCTGGTTGGTTTGAGTCATCTCGTCATCAATTCATGTGGGTTTGTTTTTGTAATATCACATTTGCATCTTTCACTCATTCACACACTTAGTCATTTTGCTAAATTTCTGACGACCAGACTCCCCTCTGATAACTAGACCATCACCCTGCCATCAACTAGATCGACTATCATCCAGAATAGCACAAAAGCACCAAGCAAGTCTTTTCAAACTACGCTGCCTACAAAAAAATTAATCACCCTTCATGCTGGCCACACAGAGTGTCAGACCCAGCAATCACCCTGGGACTTACTCCCCTCAAAAATTACGCAGAGGTTGTTGACCTTAGCCACTTTGATGATTGAGGAAATTACCTAGATAGGTCAAACAGAGACCAAGTGCCTGTCCTGTCTCCCTCAGAAAATTGCGTAGTTTTCTTAGTCAGTCCTCTCGACAGACGATCTGTTACTCATCTAGAAAATTGCACAGATTTCATGAGCAAGCCTTCTATTGCCCAACGGTCTACTCAGCTTAGAAATTGCATAGAGATGATCAGCAAGATGACCTCCTAGCACCTGTGAAATTCCTCTTACCAATGACTCCCAACAACAGACTGACAATTCCGTCCAAGAATTGCGCAGTTTCTGCTACCAAGCTCCCAATAGCTGACTGCCTATTCCCCTTGGGAATTGTGTAGTTTCTGCTACAAGTGACCCAGCATCCAACTGTTAGTTCCCTCTAGGAATTGTGCAGTTTTGGCTACCAGGCTCTCGGCCAGCTACCCCAAAAAAACTGCGCAAATCCTGTCTGCCAATCCTCCCTGCAACTCGGCCTGTTCCTCCAAGAAATTGTGAAAATTTTGCCATCAAGCCCTTAATGCCCGCTCATTTCAGAAAATTCACAGATTTTGTCTGCCTTGCCTTCCCGCAACCTGGACTATCCCTACAAACATTTGCACAATTTTTCCTTCCAGTGAGCCAAACCTCGCGAATAGTCATATTCATCTCAGATTGTCCATCTTCATCACCCAGTGGCCCTTGCACAGTTTTCATCAGCAATGCCCGGAGCCATCATCCTGCCTTGCAACCTTATTGCTTCTCCCAGTCACCTGCATCCAAAATTATCAAGTTTCATGGTAGACTAAGAGGTTTTTGGATTTGATGTCGTCTTGTCATGAGTGACTACAGGTACAGGTACACCAACAAACATGGCATGACGACAAATGGGATTAGCAAAGGGAGCACATGTAGAAGGACGAGTTCACCAACAGACGAATGAACAATTCATGCGAAGAGATGTGCTTGCGAATGATTGATCATGCAAATATGTGTTTGAGGATGGAAGGATGAGAAAACATGCAAGATGTGCTCACAGACGGACGAATGGATGAACATGCACCTTTCATGATCAGATGAGCTTGTCAAGCCTTCCAACATACAAGAAAGAGGCAACGTGCCAAAGCAACATCAAGAAAACCAATGACCATCGAAGACTCCGCACACTTTACCATGCGGAGGCGAAGCTGTAACACACCATGAAGAAATCCATCATCCAACATCACTGCAGCTCGACATGCACTCCAAAAGCAACACGAATGTACTGACACTGTCATGTTGAGTTGTGTCATGAGTCATGTCATCCACATCTCTACTGTGGGCCATGTTGTAAATCAATGTAATGTAACATGGAAGTCCAAGAGACCCACTTATTGTACAAAGAGTCATGTAAAGTTGAAAATTCATGGAAGTCAAACAGTCATGAGGGTAGTCAAATAACCACAAGGGTCAGTTTCACCCTTGGCTATAAATACCCCCTCATTTTTACATTAAAAGAAATTTTCACCTCAGCTCCTCCCACATAGCCAAGAGAGTCTATAATCTTTTCTTTGAGCAGTAAGTAGTGACTCTAACGCCCTGTGCACGGGTTAGTGATGTATGGTGTAACAATGTGTCTTGGAACTTTCACTTAATTCAGAAGCCTGCTAACAAGCCAACACATTTTCACACATGTATTCTAACTATTGTAAGACTAATATTGAACACGTGTAATGCATGTTGCTTTAACCTGTGTTGAACACTTGAACTTATTTCACTTGTTGTAATACATAATATGTTAATTAAAATTTGTTGTATGTGTTGTTAATGTTGTCTCACCCATGGTGGCTACCTCCCCGGACATCAGAAAAACCTTCACATAAAACTTGTTGTAACAACCGTTGCACTCACATGGACTCATCCGTTGAGTGTTGTACGTGTTATCTTCCCTTGTGTGTTGTGACTACCACGTTTGTGTGGACTGCTCCTTCGGAAGTTGTGCACATCTTGTTGTGTTGTGTGTTCCTAGTAGAGTTGGAGCTACCTCCCAACCAACTTGGGACTCACTCTCACCCTCTCCCTTTACAGTGAAAGAACCGTTGACACAAGTAACACTAGAAATCACCAGGCACATGAACATCACTTCTCGAAGACAAAGCATACATTTATCCTGTGCTCACAAGCAAGAGTTGAGGCAAATCCTTAAGAAAATGGCACCGGGCCATCATAGCGGATGGGAATCCCACACCAAACACTGTGAGGTCTTGTTGGGACTTCATACCGAGGCGATCCCTTGAATGTTGCCAGGTCTAGAACCATCCACATTTCTAGTGCTAGAAGGAGGGAAGCTAGTTATATATGGCTGAACATCCTCTCACACTCATTCATCAACCATCTGGTCTAAGGCAGTAACTCACATTCCCTCTCACCTACATACGACTCTATAGTTGGTTACTCCTCATCTCCCAGGATGGAACAAAAGATTTTGTATCAACACCTTTGCTCCATCCATCCCATCACTCGCCAGTTCGCGAAAGCACTCAAACTGATCCTAGGAATACAACATCTTACATACGCATCAAGAAAGCCAAAATCCACTCCAATAGGAGTTGTTGTATCATCGGTGGAAGAAGAAGTCCTTGCCACACTTGAAGGTCTGGAAAAAGCTATTGAATATGGAGAGGGAACTCCAGTCTTCCGGCAAGGCAAACAAGATGCTCTTGTGATCTTGGGATCGAACTCCAGTACAAGAGGTGGAGGGGAAGGCAGAGGAGGAGGCAGACGTGGAGGGGAAGGCAGAGGAGGAGGTGGCGGTGGAGATGAACCAATGGACTTAGAGCCGGAATCATCAAATTCTGAAAGAGAGGAGGAGGGCAAAGAAGAAAAAGAAATGGCTTACCCGACTCTCTCGGTTGTTCTACAAAAGATGTCGAAGCGAACTGAGAAAATGAACATCAAGTTCAACCCCAACAACACGGTGAAGGCAGAAGACCACTTGGACAACTTCTACCTATAGTTGTAGACCCTTGAGGTACGATACGATGACATAGCATGTAGATTGTTCCCATGTACCTTGGACGGTCGTGCAGCTGCATTGTATCACAACCTTCCACCAAGCTCTATACAGAACTGGGTTGCATTCAAATGCATGCTCCTTGAAAATTTTGCTAATGACAAGACCACAGTCATGCTACTCAAAGAATTGGGAAGCCTCAAGGTGGAGGGAAAATAGAAAGTGAAAGACCTTAATCAGAGGTTTACATGCATATTGAACAAGTTTGTAGTGGACACTAAGCCTCATGACTCCATCACGGTTGATTACTACATGTCCACACTTCCAACTAGCATTGCACAGTTCATCAAGCAAGCTGTGAAACCAACACTCTTAGGAAATTGCGAAGAGGCTATTGTTGTTGAAAAATATCTATGCACAATTTGAGTCATCAAGGATAACGAATAAGTAGAGGACTCCAAGGATGCGAGCAGGAAGTCTCAAGCAATAGTGAACAAGGGTAGAGATAAGGAAGCAACTGATATTGAGACGCTCACTCACCTTGTCAATAACTTGACTATAGAAGTGTCTAAACTCAAAAAAACAGAAAACGGACACATTTGCAAATAACCATCTGCCCAAATATAGATAGGAAAACAGCTCATCAAGTAGCAACCAGTTCGCTCCAAAACTACGCAGAAGCCTTTGTTCCAGGTCGAATAGTGTGCAGATATTAAGTTCTATTCTTTCCATGAAGAACATCACCCCAAGAATTCTTGTTCAGACTAGAAGCGAGTCGCAAGGTCTTTCTGTATTCATACAATCAATGCAGAAAGCAATATGCAAGAGGTGCCAGAAGAAGAAACTGATGATAACGAATAGGTTGCACTTGATGAGCCATCAATCTCTGGGCGTGCGGTGAACGCGTATCAGTGCTATCGAATGATGTCTAAGATGAAGACCGAGAAGCAACCCCAAAACAAAACTAACTATTACAATCTTTGGATTAAAGGGGCTCCCCCCACACTTGGGGAAATGCAAGACAAGATGAGACTATTGATGAGGAAGACAACGACAGAAAAGAGTACATCCATGAGCAGCAAAGTGCAAAACACTCCGCCAGACAACACGAACACCCATCCTACTAATGAGCCTCATCATTAGGTAATTATATGGGCCTTAGTTCACCTCCTAGCTATTCAAATCAACTCTTCTCACAATTTATTACATGTTTTGATTATATTTTGTTTAATGAGATGAGTTAAAGTGAGATATTAGGCCTAATGGACTAATATGCATTGAATGCAGGTTTGAAAGAGAAAATAAAGGAATTTTGGCAAGACTAAGGTTTGAAACTAAAATGGGACAAGGGAGAGAGACTGTAGGAGGTAAATTCTCCTCATTTACTCCTCCCCCATTCCAATATTCCTCCATTAATCACACTAGCTCAGAGTGCAGTCAACCAAGTCATGAAGATCAAAAGGCAATCGAGCAAGTGATAGACAAAGAGTTAGTTCATCTTGAGTTTGGGAGTCGAGCCTCCCTAGATTTAAGGAAGTTATTGGGGACTTCAGTTGTATAAGTAGAGAGGCCTAGAACCTCATTAGGATTCAAATTTTTGTTGTAAGAACACTAGTTATTTTCGAGCTCCAAACTTACGGAAGACATTGATGTAATTTTCTGTTTTGATAATAAAAATGAGTTTTTTCTTGATCCAGCACTGAGTTAACTCAGAGGGCTGAAGCTCTTGGGTTAGGGCCCAACCCTAGTAGCAAAGGCTCCTCTTCTTGTATCTGTATGCTTGGCTTAGTTTCATAGGTTGATGGTTAAATTGTCTCTAGAAGTATTTCATTGCAAGTATTGTGGATTTGATTAGTGTTTATTAGTTTTCTTCCATTTGTGCTTTACTTCAATAGCAGGTTAGAAGGGATAAAAGGAGAACCAAAAAGCTGTTAATAGTTATCTTCGACTCACCTCTTCCCTCAGGGATCATGATTTGAGGAAAACACCCTTATGTAGCCCCAAAAAGACAGGATTCCATTTTCTCATAAGGTTTAGAGTTTACTGTACTTCAACCAGAATTTGATCATTTTTTCAAGGGTAGGATTTAGTTACCATCTCTTCCATCTTCAGTCTTACAATAGATCTCATTCATGATTCCATTTTATTCAGCAATTTTCCTCATGCATGAAGTAGACAGCTAGTTCACTGAATTCAACTTTTCTAGCTTGTTAGAATTCTTCTTGTTTACATGACTTTTTGGAAATTATAAATGTTTGATGCAGAGCAGGTGCTTCAAAAATCTAAAGAGATCTCATAGCAAGCAACCACCTTCCAACTTCATCCATCCATAATCATTCCTTGCTTTCAGCAAGATCTTCACCAATCTCATCATTTTACATAGAAATTCCTCCAAGCATGTTGAGCGAATCCAACCATCTCCTAACCTTGGTTCTAAGTTTTGAGTGATCCTAGGAATTTTTTCACTCCATTCCACCCATCCACCAGCTTCCCTAAGCCTTCCATCACCTCCAGTAACCATCATTTTGCTCTCGTTTGTATCCTGTAGAAATACACGGAATCCTATAGGTTTCTAGTACAACCTATAGTGTTGGCTTGATGGGGCCTGACCCAAGTTTGGAGTTAATTAGCCAAACAAATCCTTGTACTACAGGCCCTTTCAGCAACAGCCTATGGAGCGTGAACTGAGGTCTCACCCGAAGCAGTATGGGGGGATGCTGGAACCAAGTTTTCGCACCCTTGAGATGTCTAAGTGGTTGACTTAGTCCAACTAGGAATGCCTTCTCACAGGTCACTTCACGCACTACCCTAACCTGCAGGACCTTCACGCTTTGTTATAATCATCTTCGTGCAGTCCTAATCAGGGGCTTAGGTGATTTTGCACTGCTAAGGCAGTGATTCACCCTCTTTCCCTAAGTTACACTATGAATCTTACTTATCTTCTTATAATTGTTAGTTAACTTCGCGTAAACAGATACTTATCTTATATTCGCTTATTCAACACATTCATATAAGTTCGTGCAACAAATAAACAATAAACTTGCAATTCATACCCAATATACTTCAATGCATAAAACAAGAAAAAGGCACACACAATGATAAGAAACTTCTCTTTATTATTTTCTCCAACGTTTACAAACTCAACTCACCTTGTGCACTCAGCTGCAGGAGTCCCTGCACTCAGATGCGGACTACTAGGCCTCTACGCACTTAGCTGTAGAGATTTCTCCTACTCTACAGCCCAAAGACTCCACTTCACACTTCAACTTAGACTCAATGTTTCATCTTCTCTTAGAATGATCAATGTCTTAGATGTCTCTTTACAACTTAGAGCCTCACTCTATTTATACAATCCCATGGTCCGTAGACCATGAGTAGAACTCTCAAGCCGACGTTACATTACAAAAGTAAGGGTGGACAACCATGTTGGGCAATTTAATTGCTTAAATTGCTTTCATTAAATTATCAACTAGGGAAACCCGTAAGCTTGTGATGATGCCAAAAAAATATATGCAAGAGTAGGCAACTAACTCTATGTCTAACTAAATGATTTCTGATTCAATATAATATGCAAGGGAAGAGGCTCCTAATTGAGGAGGTCCTGGTTGTCCTTCCTTACAGTATTATAGATTGAAAAGAAATCATTGATTATCTAAAACCAGAAATTTGAAATAAAGACAAGAGAATGAATTTTAATTGTTGTTCAGCTTCAAATAGAGAGAGAGACTAACTTAGTCCCTTGATTGTCCCCTTGTATAATGATCCAAACTAAACTAAGATTCATTCATAAGAATAAGAAATGAAATAACTTGAAACTTAAAAGTAAAAGAATGAATTTCAATTATCATGCAAATCAAATAGAGAGAGAGCATAACTTATACCCTTGGTTGTCTCCTCATATGCTGATAAGATTTTAATTTAAAACCCATTCATCAATCACAAACAAATCCTCAAACATCTAGGCAATTAAATGAAATAAGATATATTATGAAATAAAATGTTTCTTTGATATTTTCAAAGTGAGGTCAATTCTCTTAAGAACAAAGTGACAAGCTATTCCATATACTACATTAAGACAATTTATATATAAAACTATAGAATGGAAATCTATGTAAAATGAAGCTTTATGCTATTCCATCATAAGTTGGATACATGCTCCAAGAGTCCTTCCTTTGGAATGGAGGAGGTGCTCCTATTTATACAAAAAAATTAAGCAACTAACTCATTAATGGGGATCCACTAATCCCTCATATGGTTACAACCAATATGAGACACATATTCCTTTATCCATGATTTTTCTCCATGAGATATGCTTGACCCCTATTCCAAATCTCCTTCAAATCTTCAAGAGAATCGAATTGATCTTGGAGGCCACAAGAAGTATCTTGGATTCCAAATCACCTACACATGTCACCAGACTCACTCCACCTTTAGGTATAAGCAAATACATGTTATTTTTCTAACTTTTAATCATAAATTCACTTTAAATACTTGAAATTAATAACTTTGGAAAATGAAAATATAAACCCATATGTTAATGGAAATATAGGGTTATGTAATGATAATGTGATGAAATGAGGTGACAAAATGAGGATAAAGGTGAAAATGGAGTGAAAATGTATGTTAATTTGGCGGCCCAACAAACCATATGACTCAATTACAACTACGCACTCTGTGCCCACAAATCGTGGATTCTTTACATCGAAATTAGTCAAAACTTGGGATTTAAGCCCCAAAACTTGTCTTTGGGGATCCCACGCCCAACAGGCCCCCAACACAATCATTGTGACCGACCCTTGAGTCACTCTGTCGGTGTGGAGATCTTTGTACGAAGACCTCCTGACTTTGCTTGAACTACTGTGAGGTTGGCAGCGCACAGAACCATTGCCTGCTGGAGTTCCTGCGGTTAGTCAGATGGTCAGGCCACCTGTGTAAGGCTTCAATCAACTACCATTTACTTTGCCTTGGAAGAGTTTGCCATTGAGTTTTACCAACTGCACCGCACCACCATCTCTGACTTCCTTAATAACATATGGTCCCATCAAATACATTTGGAGTTTCCCCGAGAATTTATCGAACTTGTTATCGTATAACAACACCTAATCATTCATCTTAAACGTGCACAACTTGCTATGTCGATCATGCCATGCCATGCCATTTCGCACTGATTTTGTTCCTGCTGAAGAAATCCTACCAAAAACCATTCTCCTTCAAGTTCCTCCAGCTGTGAGAGCCTCTCCTCCAGGGCTTTGCGGTCCATCATACCTGTGAGCACTGCTATGCGTAGACTAGGCATGATATACTCCATCAACATTATGACTTCCACTCCATATACCAGCCTAAAAAGCATATGTTCCATCAGTTTCTTGCATCTGGTCCTATAAGCCCATAATAATGTGGGGACGCATAGGTCCCAATCGTTTTGTTGTGCGTTGCATACTTTTGTCAGTGCAGTCTCCAACAGATTGTTAAATGCTTCTACAGTCCTGTTAGCCTGTGGGTGATATGGCGTGCTTTTCTGATGATACACCTAAAACTCTTCAATGAGCGCGTTGATCGTTTCATTCAGGAAATGTGTACCATGATCGCTCATCAAGATCTTCAAACAACCGAATCGTGTCAATACGTGTTCAAATAGGGACTTTCTGGCTATCGTGGTTGTGCAATCTTTTACTGGCTGCGCTTTTGCCCATCATGTTAGGTATTCTATCATAGTAATAATATATCTCGCACCTATCTTTCCTTGAGGTTTGATAGGTCCTACACAGATAATTACCCACTTTTCAAAGGGCTGCAATGTCATTTGTGGATTCAAAGCCATCTTGTCCCCCCGTGATGGCTTGCCCGTTCTTTGACATACATCACATTGCTTGCAATGTGCTTTTGAGTCCCGATGAAGGGTTGGCCACCACAACCCTGTGCAAAGAATATTCTGTGTGGTGGCTCTTCTTTTATAATGACCTCCAGTGGGGCCCCCATGAGTGTCCAGGAGGATGCTGCTTCATTCAAACTCTGGTACATACCTTCGCAGTATCTCATCATTCCCCATATTGTATAAATGCCCTACAATAATAGAAAAGTTTGATGCACGCACCACTAGTTCCTTCTTCTGTTGAACAGAGTAACCTTCCAGTGTAGTCCTAGTTGTTAGAAAGTGAATTATGTATTCAAAATGTCCATATGTTACACGCATAGAAAACAACTGCGTGTCAGGTAGGCCCTCCTCTAGACTAGTAGGTTCCTCCCCTATCTCTATGCATGACAAGTGATCTGGTCCCGCGTTCAATCATCCAGGCTTCACGACAACTTCAAAATCATATTCTTGGAACAATAAGGGCCACTTGCATATGCGCCCCCCCAACACAGGCTTATTGACCTAGTATTTCAGCACGTAATGATCTGTATACATCTTGAAGTGTGCTCCTAGCAGATAGTGCCGATATTTTTGGAGTGCATACACCATAGCCAGTCCCTCGCGTTTACTGGTGTAATAGTTATTTTCCACTTTAGATAGTCTGTGACTCGCGAACGCGAAATGGTGATCCTAGCCTTCTCCACCTTCTTGTGTGAGTACTACCCCCAACGCTATACACGATGCATCAACATGAACATGAAATTATTTCTTCCAGTTCAAGAAGACAAGAATTGGCGCGGTAACCAATTTTTCTCCTTCAATATATCTAGGCTCTTCTTACAGTTATCGTCCCAGCAGAACGTGACATCCTTCTTTAGTAGATTTTCCATCGGCGCGGTGATCTGGGCATAACTCTTGATAAACTTTTTGTAGTACCCTGTATGTCTCAGGGTAGCGCACAACTGCTTCACACTGCGTGGTGCTTCCAAATTCAGGATCACCGCAATTTTTGAGGGGTCTACTGTCATCCCTTGTTTACAAACCACATGCCCCAACAAGTTCCCAAAAGGAATGAGGAACATACATTTCTTGAGGTTGAGTGCAATTTGGTATCTTCGACATGTATCCAACATTAAGCGCAGGTTCACTACATGGTTCCTAACCAACCCAAATACAATCCAATCATCAAATTTGACCTCCAAGAATTTATGAATATATTCCCTGAACATCGCAACAATTACACACGAAAATATGGCTAGCCTGTTCTTCAGTCCAAACGGCATGAAATTGTACTGAAAGCAACCCCACTCCGTCACAAAGGTTGTCTTACTTCTATCTTCCAGCACAATCCTGATCTAGTGGTACCCTAAGATCCCATCAGTGAAATAATATGCTTCCTAACCGCCTAGATTGTCCAACACCTCATCTGCAAATGGAGTTGGGAATGGATCATGTACACACGCATCGTTCAACTTTTTGAGATCCACGCATATTCTTGTTTCATCCTTATGCTTCTTTTCTTGTACCACCATCGGACTTACCCAATCAGATTCCTCGATGGGCTCGATAATGCCTACCGCGAGCATCTTATCTAATTCTTCGCAGACCTTCTCCTTGTACTTCGGGTTTAAGCGATATGGGCTCTGCTTCACTGGCTTCGTGTTGGGTTATAACGTGATCTGCATTACCCCTAAGTCCCCGATTATTCCCTTTAAGTCCGTGAACTTGGTCAGGAATAAGTCCTGATACTAACGGAGTAGTTCAACAACCTTATCTACTGTCACGGTGTCCCAGTAGTCCCAAATCTTCACAAAGTTAGATTCCACCTTTGTACCAATAATTACCTACTTAGTCTTTACTGGCACAGTTATGTTAGGGTTCTCAATCTGTGTTCCTTGAACCTCGCGCTGGCCTTCTGTCTCTGGAATATCAATGTTCCTCAGATCTTCATCTTCTTCCTATGCAGTTACATTATAACACTCCAATAATCAACTTAGCTGAGTAGCCTAGTCAGGCTGAATCATCTCTACTGACTCCTGCGACATCCTAAAAATGGTTTCTTTTACTTCTTGTAGCGCTTCATCAATGCTATCCCATCCATCCTCAAAGTTGAAAGTCACCATGAACCCTTCGAGTAGGACATCCCGTTCGTTTGTTTCGTGATGGAGCTCTGTTTCTATATACCAGTTCATTGGTATAACATCCAGGGTGTGATAGAATAGATGCACCCACTCAGGTTGCAAATTTTCCCCATAGGCCTGCGTCCACTTAGGCAGATGCATGCATGGATCATCTTGCCCATTGTATTTTTTTGTTAATCCCTCGTTTCCGTTGATACGCAGTGCAATGATCTTGTCATCATGTTATAGTTCAACGTGGTTACCTCATGTAACTAGTTCTTCCAGCGGTCTATCTCCTCATCTGAATATGAAGTACAAGAGCTTTCATGCTTCCATGAAATTTTTCCATCCATGGTACGATTTACCCAGTTTTTCTCCCGTGCAGTTTTCCTATAGATGTAGTCCAAATAGTCGTCACTTTCATAGTCGCGCTTTAGCTCTGTGTAGTGCGATCCCTCAGTAGGGTCCAAGGGTATAACTACACGTAGAGAATTCTTCTCAAAAATCATCTTGCACTTCTTTAAATTAATCACCCCATTCATATCTGTGGCCCAATCAATTCCTAAGAGCACAGGATATGGCTTGTTGTCATCAACAATCTCTATTTCCTCAAATTTGGCTAGCACGCTTGCTCCCTCAATATCCACTATGATTCCCTACAATCGCCCCAGGGGTATTATCTTCTGCAGGTTCACCATGTGTAGCTGAATAGAAGACCACTACAGTGTAGGCCTCCCCATGCGCTCCCATGTCTTCTTTGGCAGAAAGTTCATGTCCAACCCTAAATCCAGGATTACTTGGTCCATCTCATATTCTCCAATCTATGCAGTTAACCTCATTTCTCTTCCTATTCTTGTCTTATGCTTTCCAATCTTCCGGACTACGCACGGTTCTCCTAACGCAGTCCCAGCGCATCTTTTAATGAGTTCCTGTAATCCCTTTATAGCCTTACTGTCGCATAGTAACTTCATACATGTTTCCAGGAACATCGTAGGCATCGATGGGTCCATTTCCAGCTCCAGTCTGTCTTTGCTTTCTAAAGTGGAGGCATCAGTGTCTTCTTAGCTTCCATAAAAGTTTCTCGAGTGCACTCTAAATCAAACTCTGCTTCCTTCACCAGAGCTTTGTGAACCCAAGTACTTTCTTCAAGTTGTTTGCCTTTATCATCTCCCATCGTAATTCCACTTCGGAGCACAATATTCACATTTGGTTCTTCCTCGCGTGGCTCAGACCTCATCATTTGCAGGTTCTAAGTCAGGGGAGGTAGTAGCGCTCCCCTGTCACGTATCCTAGCTATCAGCGTAGGACAATCTTCCATCTCATGATCAAACAAGGTATAGTACAAGCATGATGGACGTGTTGGATCCATACAATCGCGGGCATAATGTCATGGCCCTTCGCAATTGTAGCATATTAGGTGTCCGCAACCTCTTCCAGGTCCTCCTCCACCTCGGCCTCGTTCGTGCCCCTAGAATTTGGTTGGCGCCATCCCTACACCTTGGTCTAGGGGCTATGTTTCAGCCTGAACCATGTAGGTGGGGGTTCTATCCATCATCAACTCATAACTTCTACATGTGCACTCATTGTGTCCCACCAATCTATATAAATTATAGAACAACTATTGTGAATTCTGCATGTACTTCTGTGACAAATGGTAGCTGTCCATAGCATGCTTTCCTCCTATTTGACAAATTGTGCACCACAGGGCAGGCGCCACGCTCGGTTCTGCTTGCGCTTCCCATCTTAATGGCATCAGTCCTCCTCCTACGAGGTAGTTTTTGAACATTGAGAATTGGTCTTTGTCATGACCCTGACCCTTGCATTTCACACACCACACTTCTTCGCGCACTTCTGGTCGAGTTGTCCTATCCTGTTTCAAACTCTGCATCTCAAGGCATAAGTTTTTCAACTGTGCATGGATTTTCTAAAATCCCAAGTTAGGATCCTATATTGGGGTCCCATGCAGCCTCATCATGATTTCTAAAGCTTTTGCCTAAGTTGTTAACCTATGCTATGATAGCGCGTTCCTCAAATGCGACGTTAGTGATGCTACAAACCATTCACAGTGTTGTCCATCTATGAAAGTCATGTTAGCTTCACAAATTATACACTTCAGCCTTTGATCGAGCTCCCAGAGAGTCTTGCCTGGTAGCATCGTAATCTCCTTAAACTCAATGATCGACTGTGCCTCTGACTTTGGTCTGTTTAATTCTTTAGTTAGCACAACTTGGATAGCCGCGATTCCCGCAGTTCGATTATCACTTGAGTGCTTAATGTACCAGGTGCATGATCCTGCAGAGCGCTAACCAAAGTTGCTTTCTTGATATTATCATCTATAACTGCCTGGACTTCCCATACAACCTTTACAACAAACCAAAACTAGTCCGGATCTTCATTTCCCAATCCTTTGAACATAGAAAAATTTATTGTGCTGGCCATGTTAAAATGCAGTGGTGGCGGAGGTGGTACGGGCAACGATGGAGGTGATGGTGGTGAAACTGGTGGTGGTGTGGGTGGAGGTGGTATGCGCATAATTCTTTGCCTTATCAAATGGATCACACTTTGCAGAGAGACCCTCACAAGCTCTTCCTCGTCCCCTCATGGAGGTGAAATCAAGGGGCTAGTATCTAATCCTTCATTTCTATAACTTTTCCCACTTCACATAGCCTTGAACATCAATGCAACTGCGTAATCCACTTCTCGCACAATAACATTTTAATCCAAGTGTTTAGAGACTTTACGTACTTACCTCGTGGTCCTTTGAGAAAGTGACACTCTGCCTCGCTATAGCTAACTAAAGTGTCTACCGTGAACTCAGTAATGAATCCTCCTATAATCTAATTGAGCCAGTGATCAATGGTGCACGTGATCTTATCCTTCGATGCTTCCAATCTGCACACCAACTCTGGAGTCCGCACAATAGGAATGTTGAGTTTCCACCTTCCTTGACTATCTTCTAGCTTCGTGATTCACTCGTACAGCTCAGTAAGGAAATATGCGAAGAAAATTTCGTGGATCTCTATGTACAGGTAGTAGTCTAACCACTCTTATTTTGTCAGTCGTGGATTCTTGTTCTCCTGAGCCGCGAACTTCTGAATTCTCCTATCCAACCAACCTTCAATTTCCTTCTTAGTTGGATTCCAATGATACGACATAAAACATCTCTATGCAGATTCTGGTCCCAACAACGGAACCATTTGTTGGCTTGATGGGGCTTGACCCAGGTTCGAAGTTAATTAGCCAAACAAATCCCTGTATTACTGGCTCTTTCAGCAACAACCCGCAGAGCGCAGGCTGACGTCTCACCTGAATCAGTATGGGGGAATGCTGGAACCAAGTTTTCGCACCCTTGAGATGTCTGAGGGGTCGACTTAGTCCAACTAGGAATGTCTTCGTGCAGGTCACTTTGCTCACTGCCCTGACCTGTAGTACCTTCACGCTTTGTTATAATCGACATTGCACTGTCCTAATCAGGGGCCGAGGTGATTTCGCACTGCTAAGGTAGTGATCTGTGCTCTTTCCCTAAGTTACACTGTGGATCGTACTTATCTTCTTATAAATGTTAGTTAACTTCATGTAAACAGATACTTATCTTATATCCGCTTATTCAACACATTCATATAAGTTCACGCAGCAAATAAAAAATAAACTTGCAATTCACACCCAATATACTTCAATGCATAAAATAAGAAAAAGACACATAGAATGATAAGAAACTCCTCTTTATTATTTTCTCCAATGATTACAGACTCGACTTACCCTACGCACTCAGCTACAGGGGTCCACGCACTCAGTTGTAGACTACTAGGCCTCTGCACACTCAGTTGCAAAGCCTTCTCCTACTCTACAACCCAAAGACTCAACTTTACACTTCAACTTAGACTCAATGCTTCACCTTCTCTTAGATTGATTGATGTCTTAGATGCCTCATTACAACTTAGAGCCTCGCTCTATTGATACAATCCCATGGTCTGTGGACCATGGGTAGAACTCTCAAGCTAACATTACATTACAAAAGTAAGGGTAGACAACCCTATGACTCAATTACAACTTCACACTTTGTGCCCACAAATCACGGAGTCTTTACATCAGACTTAGTCAAAACTTGGGCTTTAAGTCCCAAAACTTGCCTTGGGGGATCCCACGCCCAACATGTAGGTTTTCCTGTAGTGGCCTATTTTGAGGCCGAGTTGAGGGAAAACCTCTAGGAAGCCACATCATGTCCCCCAAGGGTCTCCCAAACCTTCCAAACATCTCCTAAACCTCCCAACCATCCACCAACATCACTAAGGCACCTTCCACATCACCAAAAGAGATTAGGGGTTTACACTTGATTTTCCAGAAAAAATAAAATAATAAAAAGAATAAAACAATTTATTTCAGTTCTTTACATGCGTAGTAGTGATGTTTGATGTCTTGAATTTCCATGCTTTAGATAGTAGCATTCATACATGTTAGGTTGGCATTCTTGTAAAGCTTAGTTTCTCATCAGTTAGTTAGAGAATGGTGTGTTTTTAGCATATAATTTCAGCCATTTTCCTTATTTGTAGTAGACAAACTTTCTCCTAGAGTACATTTATCTTTCTTTCATCAGCAATCAAGCTTCTTCTGAAGCCATAGAAGTCTGGCTTGAAAACCCTAATGGCCTCTCACTAGCTAAACAATGACAAAAGGAAGAACCATCACTTTTACTTGTGTATACAACACTGTCACCTCCAAGTTTGTACAAACCCCGGGTTGATAAAGTAAATCTGGTAGCTCTAAGAGTTGCAACATTCTTGCTGCAATACTGGTTCTCGTCACCTTTTGGCACCGTTGTCGGGGAGGTGTTTGAGTAATATGTGATTACTACTTTCTTTATCCTATTTCTTGTTTATGATATTCTGCTCTTAGTTTCATTTCTACAAAAGTATTTTAGTTTGCTTCCTTTTTCATTATGCATTCTTTTCTTTCCTTTCCATTCTGCAAGTAAGATTTCAATAAAGTAGTTAATTTTTCATGTAATCAGTAGTTTTCATTCAGTCTGCAATTTCAATTTTGCAATTACTTTCAAAGTTTGAAAAAAACACAAAACCAAATAAAAACATTTCTTTTCATGCCTCGTAGGAATAGGGATAACTTGGGGAAAATTTTTCCAAATACCCCCACTACTTCAAACAACCAACCTTCCCTCTTCTTCGGTGGCTGCAAACTAGAGGAACCCTTAGGTGAGAAACCAAACATATTTGAAGAACCTGTAGGGGAAGAAGAAGAAGGAGAGCCCATTCCTACTGAACCTATCACTGAAAACAAAAATGACGGAGGAAATAGAGAAAGAGTTGAGGGTGCTTTCCCCATCAGGGAAACCAATGGGGGTACTAAGATGAAAAATATAAGCCCTTCTGCCCTTCCTCATTTCCATGGCCTCACCATAGAAGACCTAGACACTTTCTTATTTGAGTTTGTTGTCATATGCCGAACCTATGACTATACAAATGATGAGCACAAGTTGAAACTATTTCCATCCACTCTCAAGGATGACGCTTTGCGTTGGTTCATGGGCTTACCTGGAGATAGCATCACAACTTGGTCTCACATGCAACAAGCCTTCAACAACAGGTATCAAGACTACTATAGGTCTAAAGATAGTAAAGAGGAAATTTTTAAGATGACCTTAGGAAATGATGAATCCCTAGAGGATTATGAAGAAAGATTCCAGCTTAGCTACAAAAGGGCCAGGTTCACACTTGACCCTAAGTCACTGAAGTTGATCCTACGACCTTCTAGATACTCTACACTTGTTAACAGGAGGGGATATCTACTAGTTACTGTATGAGGATATCAAGATTTTCTTTAGAAACCATTCTAGGGTAGCCAAGAAAAAGGGTAGGAGTATTCAACCTATGGTCATTCCATCCTCTTCCAATCCACCCATCAAGGGTGAAATTGGAAATATGATGTAGGATTTCAAAAGTGAGATGCTGCAAACCCTTTCCCTACAGATGGACACTATGCAAATTAAGAGAAAGCAGGAGGAAGCAGAGAGAGCCTTGGCCATTTTTGTCCTAGATGCACCAGGAGGCACCCTAGGAACAAATGTCCATTGAATTCTATTGAAATTTGTTCATTCTGTGAAGAAAACCACTCCATAGACAGGTGCCCCGCTTTACCTGGACTCAAATCTATATATCAAGGAGTTGAAAGGGTCACTAAGCAGCTTTGCTACATAAACCAAAGGATACCTCATGGGCCTAGGCCATACCAGCAGGGCATGCAAGGGTCATCCCATGCATATTACAACCCCAGCCAAACCACATCCATACCTCCTTGGGCCCCCCTTACTCATCCTTCTTGGTCTACACCTCCTCCTTAGTTCTTTGCACCCCAATATCATTCCCAACTAGCCAGCCGGTCATTTCAACCATATGCTCCACCACAATCTCAATGGAATGCACCGCCCCAGGGGTGGAGGCCCCAATACAACAATGTTCCAGCTTTATTGCCTTCACCACCTACCCAACCATAGATTTTACACTCTGCTCCACCTAAACAACCCCAGATGTCTTCCCATCCAAATCCTAACCCGAACAATAGACAGGCACAACAAGTATACAGTAGAGAGACATCATATGCAACTTATGTTGTGGAGATTTAGGAAATCAATTTGAGATCTAGGAGAGTACTCCTGGAAAACCAATCTTTACCTCCACCTAGGGAGGTTGAGGAAGAAAGAGAGGAAAGCGTGCTTAAAGTAAATCCACCACCCTTTCCTGAGAGATTAACCCAACCACTCTAGCGTACCCCAGAAGAGATTGAACTTCTGGGAGAATTGAAAAACCTATGTGTTAAAATTCCACTTCTCCAAGGTATTAGGGACGTATCTACTTACAACAAGTTGATTAAGGAGAAGTGCTTCAAGCATCCATGGACAAGAAGAAGAGATGCCCCTACCATTAATGTCATTGGACAATTATCCGACTTAATGTTGGGGCATGTAATTTATCCAAAGTATTTGGACCCTGGAAGCCATGTAGTAGATGTGCACATCAATGGCACCATTGTCGCACACACTTTGATCGATCTTGGGGCTACCATTAATGTGATGAACAAGGACACCATGCTCAAGCTCAACCTCCAAGGTTCATTAAGGAAGACCACAACAGTTCTGCAACTTGCATACTGCTCCACAGTGACCACTAAGGGGATTGTGGAGGATGTGATGGTATCCATTGATTCTTGGGGATACACTACAAATTTCCTAGTTCTCCAGCCTAAGGCTAAGCTTAATGTTTACCCTCTCATCCTTGGGAGGCCCTAGTTAGCCACTATTGATGCTTACATTGGTTGCAGAGCTGGAAATATGACCATCAAGAATGGGCATATGTCCAAGCAGTTAGTCCTATACCCTTCTACTCAAGTATCTCTATAACATGACGTACCTTTGTGGCTAAAAGAGGAGGAGGAAGATGAAGTTTATTCCACCCAAGTCTATACTTTAGAAACAACCATGGGAGGGGGGCATCAGGATGAAGATGATTTGATCGAACACATACTCCAAAGTCCAACTCCCAGTACATTGTCCTTAGAATTAGTAAAGGGAACCCAAAAAAACCATAGAATTGATCTATGCTTAGCCGATTCCAACCCTATCTGTGTCAATACCATAGAATTCAGCCATGAGAGAACTTTGAAGATCAATCCATCTCTTTCTGTTCTCGAAGAAGAAAAGTTGTGCAACATGATAAAGGAACATCTGGATGCCTTTACTTTGAGTTACCAAGAAATGAAGGGAGTGCATCCCTCGGTGTGTACTCACCATATTTATATCAAGGAAGGTTGCAAGCCAGTCTGGTAACCCAAAACGAGGATGAATCTAGCTCTTAAATATATAGTCAAAGAAGAACTACAAAAACTGCTAGATGCATGATTCATTTACCCTATCTCAGAGAGTGAGTGAGTCTCTCCTTTGGTGTTGGTTCCAAAGAAAAATGGTAAGTGGAGGATTTGTGTCAACTATAGGGAGTTAAACAAAGCCACAAAGAAGGACCATTCCCCTCTACCTTTCATCGACCAAGTGCTAGATGGCCTAGCAGGGAAAAAGTTTTTCTCTTTCCTAGATGGATTCGGTGGGTATAATCAAATCCATATCAGCCCAGAAGACCAGGATAAAACCACCTTCACTTGTCCTTGGGGAACTTTTGCCTATATGGTCCTTCCTTTTGGCCTATGTAATTCTCCTGCCATTTTTTAGAGAGTAGTCTTGAGTATCTTTGCCGAGTTAGTCCATGATGTGATAGAAATCTATATGGATGATTTCACACCTTATGGAGGTGATTTACAGGAGGCTTTGTCCAACTTAGGAAAGGTTCGGCACAAGTACATTGAAATGAACTTGTCTCTCAGTCCTGAGAAATGTGAATTCTTGATGAATGCAGGGACCGTGCTAGGTCATTCAATATCTCAGCAATGACTGCAGGTGGACCCAAACAAAATAACTATCATCCAAAGGGTCCCACCTCCACAAAAGCAGAGAGATGTCAAAATTTTCCTAGGGTTAGCTAGATACTACCAAAGGTTTATAAAAGACTTCAAAAAATTGGCTACTCTTTTATTTGGGTTATTGGCTAAAAACCCTGAGTTTGTATAGCCAAAAGGTTGTCAAGAGGCCCTAGACACCATGAAGGACAAGTTAATCACTGCACTGATTCTCCAAGGCCCAAATTGGGCCCTTCCTTTTCATATTCATGTTGATGCCTCACACGATTCCATAGGAGTAGCCCTAGGCCAGATAGATGATAAATTGCCTTATGTCGTTTACTTTATCAGTAAGAATCTCTCAAAGGCCAAACTAAACTACACAGTGACCGAAAAGGAGCTCCTAGCTGTTGTGCATTCATTGAAACAATTTAGGCATTATATTACAGGTTATCAAACATTTGTACATACTGACCAGGCTGCAATCAAATATTTAATGAATAAACATGATGTGAATGTCGAGATTATTAGATGGTTACTTTTATTATAGCAGCTTGATCTAACTATTGTTGATAATCCTGGCAAGGAAAATGTTGTTTGTAGACTTTTTGTCCAGATTAACTTTGCCTATAGATGAGGAGGGAATGGTTGGTGATCAATTACTAGACGAGCACTTATTCGCCATCTCAGTTCTCTCTCCGTGGTTTGCTGGCATAGCAAACTATTTGGTATCTACACAATTCCCACTGAATTTGTCCTCCAAAGAGAAAAGAAATATTGTGAGGAAGAGTGCCCCCTTCGCCTGGGTTGGAGGAAACCTCTTCAAACTTGGCCCAAATCAAATTCTGAGAAGATGTGTCGGGGAGGAGGAAGTCTTTGAAATCCTTCTAACCTGCCATGATGGGCCTTGTGGAGGTCACTTTGCAACAAAGAGGACAACATTTAAAGTGTTACAAGCTGTGTATTATTGGCCCACTCTTCATCAGGATGTGAAAATATATACTAGTCGATGTGATCATTGCCAAAGGATGGGAAAGCCTACTCCAAGAGATGAAATGCATTTGCAACCTCAAGTGACTTTTGAGCCATTTTACAAGTGGGGCATGGACTTCATTGGACCTATTGGCCCTCCTTCCAAGAAAAATCAGTATATCATTGTGTACACTGACTATCTGACTAAGTGGGCTGAAACCAAGGCAATTAAGGTAGCAACAGAGGAGAAGGTGGCTGATTTCTTAAGGGAGAATGTATTTTACAAATTTGGGTACCCTAGAGAACTAGTCACTAATCAAGGAAGCCATTTTACCTCCAACATGATTGAAGACTTTCTCAGCTAGCACAAGATCAAGCATAGGACCTCCACTCCCTATCACCCACAAGATAATGGGCAAGTGGAGGTAACCAAAAAAGCGTTGGAGGACATCTTGACCAAAGTGGTTAGCAGCAACAGGAAAGATTGGGCAGATAGACTAGTTGAGGCCACCTGGGCCTATAATACCACCTGGAAGACCACCATTGGATTCACACCCTGTGAGCTGATATATGGGAAAAAGGACCTGTTGTCCATTGAATTTGAGTATAATGCATTCAGGATGGCAGCCCAACTAGATCTAGATCTTAACAATGCACAAAAAGAGAGGGTTCTCTAGTTGAATGGTTTAGATGAGTTCAGAATGCAGGCCCTCCTACACACAGAGGTAACTCAACTTCAGAGGAAGATCTGGCATGATAAGAACCATCAAGGACAAGCAATTTCAAGAAGGTGATTGGGCTTTGTTATATGATTCCAGATATAAATACTTTAAGGGAAATTTAAGGACAAGATGGTTAGGGCCTTATGTTATAGAGAGATGTCATGATAATGGTTCAGTGCAAATCAAAACCATAGATGCAGAGGCCATTCCTTTACTTGTTAATGGGCACAAACTAAAAGTTTACAAAAGGCCATTGTCAAAGCAAGAGTTCATTGATGGTATCAATAAAATAGTAATGGTGGTGGAGCAAGGTTTAGCTCATGCCTCATCAAATCACTGAGAAAAAAATAAAAATAAAAAAATAAGGACTCGGGTGAAAACCGCCATGAGGCGCTTGAGTCCCACTATTGGGCTGAAAACCTCTTGGGGCGACCCAATGGTGTCAAAAAAGAAAAAGAAAAAAAAGGAAAAAAAAAAGAAATAAAAATTTCTTTGGATGAAAACCTCTCTTGAGGTGCCCAAGGCAAGCAGCTAGAACGAAAACCTCTTAGAGGCAGGTTATTTTCTTAAAAAAAATGAAAAAAAGAGAAAAAAAAAAATCATGAAAAATTGTTGCAGGTCAGTAGGAGGACGATCAGAGAGAAAAGGGGAATAAGAAAGGGACCTATTCCACTCATATTTTTGTTCCCCATCGATTATCCTTCATCATTCCATCATTCCTTTCATCTTCTTCACTCATTTGCCTCAGTTTGCAAGGGTGCTCTGTTTTCAACAGGATTCCATGTAAACCTACAGGATACCCTGAAAACCTACAGGATACCCTGAAAACCTACAGGATGATCTTGTAGAAATTACAGTGGCTTTGGAATCCTAAAGTGAGTAACCCTAGGGAAAGAAAATGACCTGCCCATGTCAAAAAAAAATAAACAACCTACATCATAACTTCATTACCATACCTCTCTCCACCATGATCACTCCAACATCCATCATTAAAAAAAACAGTTTTCAAAAAAAAGGTCACATCCTTCAAGAGAAAACACAGAGGAAAATGAAACAGGGAGCAGAAGGGAACAACACCTGAGTGTACTTCTCATTGTTCACACTCCTAGACCTCCTCTCTATCCATGTCATCATCCTCAAAGTCCCAGCAGAAGAAATAATTAAAAGTTATGAGGGAGAAGTAGCTACAATACATCTTGTAGGAAATCCTGTAGCAACCTATCCCACAGAATAAAAATCATGAGTAGCAACAAGCTTCTAGCATGAAGATCCAAGGGTTGAAGAAGCTCCAGAGCAGCAACAGAACCATCATATTCAACACCAAGTACATGCACATCAAGGGGATCATCAGAAGGTAATAAAAAAAAAGAGGAAGGAAAAATAACATGCAGCCAAGACACAACAAGCACCTCATGTCTTCAACAAACTATAGCAAGGTATTATCACCACAGGTAAGTATCTCGCTTCACTCTCTCATTTGCATAATGTAGTCAAAATACGTAAAGGTTGTCAGTGAGTTTGTTTATAAGCGAAAGGTGGCTAGTTAACTTGGCCACCTTCATTCAATGGACAAAGACAAAACAATTGGTCCTCCCACATGTGGTAGCAGTCAAGTCAAAAAAAGAGGATGATCTGAAATCACCCCTAGGTGACCTTAGGAAATTAATGAAGGTATTACAGACTCATGTGTTGGTGTGTATGTCTATGTTATATTAGGCAACAGATCGATGAGATTGCAAAATAAACAGACACTTGAAACAGTAAGAGATCATAGTAAGCAAAATAGAAACACAACAAAATTTAATAAGGAGTTCACCCAATCCTCCTGGGCTACGTCTCCTGGTCTAGCTTTCAATGGTGGCCTTTTTATTATGTTTTTAAAGTAGAGTCTTACAATAAGGAGCTCAATCTGAGTCTCACTTGACAAAGGATGATCAGTAGGATGGCACTCGGAATTCCCAATTCCTTAGAGTTCATAGACTCCCCTTACTGAATTTCGACCTCAATTGGTATCTATCTACTCGATGCTGCCCTTACTCAGATAGTCATCTCGACTTCTCTGTTCTCTACAATTTTTCCTTTCTTTTTGTGTCTCTCAACCTTCGGCTTCTTCATTGCTTCTCTTCCTAACTATCTCTCTGTCTTGTCTTTTTTATCTTGTGGCTTTAAAGCCAGTTCGTTTCTTCAATTGTTCGCTTCGTCTTCCCGGCTTTCTAAATCACCTACCTCTGTCCACTGGGACTCCTCTACCCTACATAATCGTTGTTGTGTAATGCATCACAAAGAGGTGGTCACCTATCTTCTTGTGAACTAAGTGTCAGTTCTTCCTGAACGGTCATTTTGTTCTGTTATTTCCTAGATGCCTGCAAAATGGGTTCTTCTGTCGACTCATTGGTCAAATTGGACTTCAAAAACTTATGCATCGTAGCTTATTTCTCCCTCGAGTCCAATCATCCATCGGGCTAAACCCCTACTGTTTGATCTGGATCCCCTAGATCCTACGGTTTTCGCTTATATCGAGCGTTGAGTTTATCGACCGTTAATCCGCGATGTAAGTGGTTTTTCTCTCTCCCCGCTAGACACGCGTCACTCGGTGTATGGAATCACTGGGTCTTTGGCTAAACCCACTTACCACCCGGAATGCCTCCAATATTCCACTGGTTTTGAGCATGGTACCCGCCTGTCGCTTTTAGCGCTTTCCCAAGGTTTTCTGGTTTCCCTTGTGACCAAGCACTCGAGGCTTTTCCTTCTCAAGGGGTTTTGCCTAAAAGGATTTGTGCTAATCGCGTATTAGAAACAACCTCTGTTTCTAGGTTTGAGCTTCCCAAATTCCATTTTTGCACCATGCACAGTCCCCATGGGCCAACGAGTAGTGCGCTTTGACCGAAGGTCCTCGTTGCTCCGTTCTCGTTGTAAATTACCATTATTCAGAGGTTATTTCCGATAGCTATAAGATTTCTTAAAGTTTTTCATCCATTCTTAATAATCATGGAATTGTTTGAGGATCCAATTCGGATCACGACCTTCCCACTGAAAAAGCTTTTGGACCACCAAAAGTTGGTTTTCAAGGATCGGCTAAGTGAGGATACAACTTTCTCACCTATCCAATCTCTATCCATTTTGTACTGCCTGGCTTTGAATCCCTGAACCCAATTCAGAGGTACTCAACATCTCCCTTGTGTGTTGTTCTCACCTTCCTATCCAGAACTGTGTCTTCCTGCAATTCATTAATATATTGAAGTAGCAGGTCATCAATAGAAGGCAATTGACTCTGTTCTTTAGGATCCTCAATTAACGAAGGTTCAAATAGTCTCAAGTTGTATGCATTGAAGATTGAGTAGATTTGCATATAGGCTGGCAAATCAAGGCGAAAATAATTCTCACCAATTTTCTCAAGGATCCTGAAAGGTCCATACCTTATTGGTTTCAACTTTTTACCTTCACCTTGCATCCTGTCCTTGCTAATATACAGCTAGACTTGACCACCAACTTGGAAACTATGCTCCATCCGATGCTTGTCATGACTTGCCTTGTATTTGGCCTGGCTCTTTTCCAGTTGTTCATGTACTGCCTGATGGATCTCTTGGATTTGTTCAATGAACCTAGTTGCCTTGTCCACATCGTTGTGTCCCTCAACTGTTGTGTCCTTACCAAAGAAAAAATCCAAGGGAGACCTTGGTGTGAAACCAAAACAGGTCTCAAAAGGATATCTTTGTGTGGAAGAATGTTTGGCTCGATTGTAAGCATGTTGCACATAACACAAATGTTCACCCCAAAGCTTAGGATGCTTGCTGCAATATCCCCTGAGTAACTGGATCACTGTCCTATTGACTACTTCTGTCTGGCCATCAGTTTGTGGATGGAAAGCTGTGTTTTTCTTCAATTTGGTGTCCATAAATTTCCACATACTTGACCAAAACTTTCCCACAAATCGGGTGTCTCGATCAGATATAATGGAAGTGGGTAATCCAAAATGAACCCATACATGTTGAAAGAACAATTTTGCAGTTTGTTCAGCTGTAATCTGTTTATTACAAGGTATCAAAATACACATTTTGTTGAACCTATCCACAACAACATACAGATAATCATGACCTTTCCTAGATTTTGGCAGTCCTCCAACAAAGTCCATGGAAACACTTTCCCAAGGATGAGAAGGAACTGGTAATGGATTGTATAAGCCTAGTTTTCTATTGTTGGGCTTGCTTTTAGCACACATAGTACACCCTCTTACATATCTAGGAATTGTCTCATTCATTTTTGGCTAATAACAAAATCTTTGCAGAGGTGTAACTGTTTTACTTACCCCAAAGTGACCAGATATTAGAGAAGTATGTGCTTCTTGAATTATTGTTACTCTTTCAGTTTGTGGAATGCATAACTTCCCACAATGATATAGGATTCAATCCTTAATATGATAATCCAATTCTTCTACTTGTTTTCCTTGACTTAAAGTTGCATATACATCTTTAAAGTCTATATCTTGAGCATATTGTTCAATGTAGCTCTCATGTAACACATAATTATGCTTAAGTATAGTAGATGAATTTATAATGGGCCTAGATAACATATCTACAACTTTATTGTGTATGCCCTTTTTATATATGATGACTAAATGAAACTGTTGTAGAAAGCCCATCCATCTATAGTGTCTTGATTGCTACAACTTAGTTTGGGAGTGTAGATATTGAAGTGGTCGATGATTAAGTAATGTTTCCACTTTTTCACACTTTGTAATGCATACAATTCTTTATCATATGTGGGATAGTTAACTACTGCATAATTAAATGTCTCATAATGATAACATATGGGTTTACCATGTTGTATAATACTGCACCCATGGCATAGTCACTGGCATCCGTTTGGATCTCAAACAGTCTTTGAAGATCTGGCAGTGCTATTACTGGTGTTGTACTAATCTTTCCTTTCAAGGTTTCAAAGGAATTCTGTTGTTTTCCTTCCCACTGAAACACCTTGTTCAATCATATTAAAGCATGTAAGGGAGCTACAACTAAGGAAAAGTTAGAAATGAACTTTCTCCAATATTGTGCTGCTCCTAAGAAACTCCTAAATTCTGTAGCAGATTTGGGTTTAGGCCAATTTACAATGACTGCCACCTTATAGGGATCTATCTTCAATTCACCACCCCCTACTATAAAATAATTCAAGGATGTTTTGCCAAATTAACAATTTGAGAGTTTAACATAAAGTTTTTCTCTTTTCAAAACATCTAGCGTCTGCTTAACATGCTTTAAATGTTCTTCCCATGTTTTGTTAAATATCATAATGTCATCCAAATATACAATAACAAAATCATCAAATAAGGTCTGAGTACATCATTCATTATTCTCATCAAAGTAGCAGGAGCATTAGTTAAGCCAAAAGGCATAACCAACCACTCATGCAACCCCTGATTTGTTTTGAAAGCAGTCTTCCATGCATCTTGTTCTGCAAATCTTACTCAATAGGACAATGATTTGTAGATGCTTCAGAATTCTTACCTTTTATACCTGTGGCTACAATGGTTGTTTCATCTCTTGAGTCCGACCCCAAATCTTTCTAAATAGTTGCAACAGTCTTCTTCTTCTTGCCCTCGAACTTCTTACGTCTCAGCTCCGAATGCAGAATCCAATAGTGCTCATCATCATGCCCATCCTTCTTACAGTGAGTGCATGAAGACTTGATTTTCTGTGCAGTGTTGGCCTTCACTGCTTTCCATTTATGTTTTCTTTTCTCCTTATTCTTTCTTGCAGTGGGTTGGGATGATCCCCCAACTTCTGGGTTCCCATTCTTTCCTCTAGCTTTTATATGCGTAGCTTGAACAGATACCTGATATATACTAGTGGGATTAAACATGAGGATAGTGTGCCTCATGTAGCTGTGTAGACCACCAGTGTACTTCAATAGTCTTAGGTGAGTCTAATGAGATTCCTAGAATCAAAGCTCTCTTCCTAAATTCTTGGGTGTAACCTTGTACACTTTTCCCTTTCAATTGTCAAAGAGTTTTCCAGCTCATCATGGCTTGCTGTATGTAGGCTAGTGGATAGAACTGCTTTTTCATTGTAGAAACAAATTCACTCCAGACACAAAGATTCTTACCATGTCTCTTCATGTTAGCTTGGATCCTTCCTTCCCACCAAACCAAGGTAGTGCCTCCAAGGCGTAGGCTGGCCAGCTGAATCTTGCTCTTGTCTGAATCAATACTCTGCACTCCGCAATGAACATCAATTTGTCTGATCTAATTGTCCAACTTTTCTGTATTCAACTCTCCATCATATATTGGTAAATCAAATTTAACATCTAGTTTAATCAAAGATGTCCTTTTTATGTTCAGGGCTATTTGGAGGTGTGAGAAAGTTTTCTTCTTTCCCTTTGCCTTTTGAGTGGTCATGGAGGAGATACTCTTCTTCTCCTTTATCTTGTTTGGAGCCTGATGAATCTTCATCTTTATGTTTTCTAAAGTCCTTATACATTTCCTCTACCATGAACCTTATGGCCATAAAACTATCTATAAATTGAGGATCTGGCCCCACAGAACCCTCCTCCAACATTGTCCTCTGAGGATAGACTCTTCCAATTTAAGGATTACTTTCGACCAACTCTCCTTCTCCTAATTTGAGCTTTAATTTAGTTAGCATTCAATAGCTAAATCCAACACACGCTTGACTAACCTTAACAACCTATATGCTCTGATAACACTTGATCTAAAATCACCCCTAGGTGACCTCAGGAAATTAATGAAGGTATTACAGACTCATGTGTTGGTATTTGTGTCTATGTTATCTTAGTTTTGTTTTCTTTATAAACTACAGACGGAGCCTGAAGTTAGCCAGATAGCCTTCGAACTACTCTTGCTATGCAATTGCAAAGTAGATGAATGCTGCTTCAATCAATCTCCGGGTTAGTTTATGAACTGAACCTATGACTTACAAGCATCGTAAACGCCCTTGTGGTAGCTCAATAACCTCCTAAGATCATACCCCCATACTTTATTTTTGCCGCCCGTCATAGCCCAGCTTAAATCACTGAACTTAGCTGCAAATTTTGAGCAAAAACCCAACTCAGTTTCGCTCCCTGGCCCATTGCACTGTCTGTAACTAGAAACCAGTATGCATCGCACCTCCCATGTGTAGCAGGTGAGATGCACCCCTGTTTTTGTTAAGGACAGGTGCGATGACTGAGTAATCCTATTTCCCTCTTTGAAATTTGGGTTTTTCCTCCTTGTTTTCAGCTCTATTCAGTTGTTTTTTGCTTATGATCAGCATCTCATTGCTTAAGCTTCTTTCTTTTACATTATTCAGCCTCCATTGATTAGGATTACTAAATGTTTTTATGTATTTGTCCATCATTTACAGTCCTTCATCAAAAGTAGCTTAAATCGAACTGTCGTTTTTGATGCAAAAAGTGTCGTAACTGTCATTTTGAGTCAAAAAGAAGAGTGTCGTAAAGTCTTCCTCCTCTAGATAGTCGATTGTACTTTTTCCATTGTATTTGATTTGAATTGTTAATATTTAAAGTGTCGAAAGCAATTTTCTATTCGAAATCGAAAAGTGTTGTTTTAGTCTTCCTTTCATTTTGAAAAGAAATTGTTGAAGTGTTGCTTTAAAGAAAATAGTTCATATCTATGCTTAGTTTTCCTTTTTGGCATTCTCACATTAAGGAAACGAAAAACAAATACATGCATTTGCATTTGAATTTAGACTATATGCGGAAAATGATTTAGGAAAAGTGCATTTAGTGTGTGCTCTTTGCTCTCTGTTGAAAGAATCATTATCTTATTTCCTTAGTAGCTAGGGATTTCATTACAAAAAATAAACGACTGTTTATCATTTTAGATTGCATATTTATGAATTTTACATCTACATCACTCGGTGAACCTTGAAAAGGCAAACTTCTAAGCAATATCAACTCTAAAATAAATCTCAATGAACATAACAACGCTTTGGAACCTAACGTAACACATATAGAGGTCTAGGCTAGAGACGTATTTCGGCGTCGTAAAACCTGGTAACTATCGTTTTCATCGAAGGTTGGGTGATTCCTCCTATTTGATACAACAAGTGCTAGTAGAAACTTATGCTCCCCGTACTGTCGAGTATATATTGGGAGACCACAATAGGATGATATCCTTTATTCATAGGAAGCCATGTCTGTCGCCCTATCGATCATAATGCACTGAACACAACATTCGGGAAGATTGACTGCCGTACATAAGTCCTTGGTAATTTCTCTTTAATTTACCACCAAGGTGTATTTTGCAGTTTTGCAAATGGTTTGGTAATCCCTCTGTCTATATTTCCAGAGTAGTTATTTTAATTCCTTTTCAACTCCTTAAAAGAAAAGCTCCATCTGAGCACTTGTCACTTCAGGCTCATTAAAAATCGAAGGCGACTAGAGTCATCTTTAGCTTTTTCTCGACTCTTAAAAATTGAAAAAGCAAATTTGTGTCAAAGCGTCACTAAAATTTATTTAATTCGGAATAAAATCCTTGTTCCTTTGTTGATCTTAGGTTGAGGTAATGGAGTCCACCAATCAAGGAATCCCTCTTGGGGGAAATCCTAGTCCTTTCTCTTCTTGGGGAGATATCGGTGCTCCATATATGGCTACATTGTCCCTTCCGGGAATCACAATTGGCCTGCTAGTATGGCTATTCTCAACCTCTGTTGTTCAAAATACGATAATTCCTTAGCAATCGAATCAGAAACCAGATGATACTAAAGTTTTCCCTTCACCTTCTACTTCATTTGTTTCTCCCTCCCCTCCTTCCTCTTCGCTTGGTGAAACTAGTGATACTAAAA
This sequence comes from Pinus taeda, assembly GCA_000404065.3. NCBI lineage: Eukaryota > Viridiplantae > Streptophyta > Pinopsida > Pinales > Pinaceae > Pinus > Pinus taeda. The sequence goes on along the minus strand of APFE030291041.1, from coordinate 18,853 downwards.
ACCAAGTGGCTGAGAAGAAGAAGAAAGGGAAGGAGAGGAAGAAGAAGAAGTCAGTTAAGCAAGGGGGAAACAATGAATAATCTAGTGAAAATCCACACACTAAATCTCCTAGATATCCTCATCTAATTTGCAAAGGAAACCATTTTAATCAAGATTGTCCTTACATTCCGCGGATCTTGAGAGAATTGTCTCTCCATTCGCACCATCCGATGTCATCAACCTTTGGTGATCAAGTTGACAACACACCATCAACTAGTGAAAATGAAAGTCCTGGACAGGAAAGAAAGGTCAAAACTCCATGTCTATTATGTGAAGGAGACCATCACCTTCCTCGTTGTCCTTTTCTAGATAAGGCCAAGAGAATCTTGCATAATCGTCCTGCTTCACCACAGCGACTTCCACCTGGATACAAGAAACTCTTACCAAGTCCATCGCTAGTTGAAAACCTGACTGATGTAACTCAATCATCAGTCAAAACGCCTATCGTTGAGATTAAACCTTATGACTCCATAGCAGATCAAATTCAACAGGTCGAGATGGCAATCGACCCAGTCTTGCCTTCAGAAGGTCCACCTTTAGATGATACTATTTCCAAAGAGAATGAAAACAATGTCGTTCAAATTATTTTTTGTTAATACAGAGTCTAGTGAACTTGGGGAGAATCCACCCATTCCTTTACAAGAAGAGGAAAATCCCCAATTCAAGGGGTTCATCCAACCATTTATTCGACACCCCCTCCAAGCAGTCTAGTCGTTTCCTTTGATTGGAAGCAACTAGCAAGACCCGCCTTCTGTCTAATGTACCATTTCGGATCATAGTACAAGCTTACAAAATGATCGTGTATGGCACAATCATAGATGAAGGGGCTTCAGTGAGTATCCTTTCCTCAACTGCTTGGAAAGCACTTGGTTCACCATCGCTTCTGCTTGAGACACAAAATTTGTCAGGCTTTAACAAAGGAACCAATCAACCGTTAGGGATCCTTCCAAAGTTTCCGATAACTTTGAAAAGGAAAACTATCTAATTGAACATGATGGTAGTCCAAGGGCCATTAGATTACAATCTACTACTTGGGCATGACTATGTTTATACCATGGAAGCTATTATTTCCACACTCTTCCGAGTGATGTGTTTCCCCCATGAAGACAAAATGGTACAACTTATCAACCAGTTTTCATTTCTCGGTTCAAACACAGCTACGAGTCAAACATCATCCCTAAATGGTCTCTTTGCATCAAGAATGTCTCTTCAACCTTCATTTCATCCACCTAATTACCGTGAGTAGTCCAGTGAATGTCACGAAGTTTAGGGGGCATGCACACTAGTCTGCTTCGGCAGGCCAACCCAGTTGAAAAGATAGGTTTCCTTGTAGGTTATGTGATTGGAAGTGCCAACCCACACCATTCATTTTTTTCCACTCTATGGACGAAGCCAAGGAAATGCTTTGTATCACTGTTGACGAAGCCATCCTACCATATGTTTTTCCATGTAAGTTAAGTGATTCGTTTGACACACCATTCACCTTTGTCTTCGCGATGGACAAAGACAAGGAAATGTTTTATCTGCTCTACAAATGAAACAATCCTACTTAACAACAGTAAATTCCATATGGTTACCTGGAGACTCTCCTTTTCTCAATGCCTGGGTGCATGCGAACCTCTTTATGCAAGCAAAAAATGACCAATTTCATTTCTTATCTTTTTAGATTTTTTTGCTTTTTAGTTTAACTTCTTAGTTAGGCGATTGGTCCAGAAATGTCTGCACACCAGATTGACCAAAGGAAGGGTTTTGTCTAGATATAAGACAAAACCATCCTACCTAACCTCAGTAGTCCCTTAGCTTTTTAGTGTTTTTAGCTTTGTAGTTTGGTCATTTCTAGCCTACATAAAAAGGAAATGAGCATATGTTATCGTAGAGTTCAAGATCATTAAAAAATGAGCCTACCCATGAGAGACATCTTTACCTACCAATGAGCAATGTTTCCACAAGGTTCAAGCTCGTTAAAAATAAACCCGCCACTGAGCATATGTTGGCACAAGGTTCAAGCTCATTAAAAAATAAACTTGCCTTTAGTAAATGACCTCTGTGATTCCCATGCTATCAGCTTTTTAAGCCTTTTTTGTGTTCCTACCATCACCTCCATTCTTTTGGCCGATCATACGCTTCCACTTGATTATTTACCCTTTTGAGGAATAGTTGTGACGAGTGATTCTGTTAGCCACACTCTTCACACTGCCATGTTTTGAGAAGTTCCAAACTTACCTGGAACTAGTTGCTACCCGAAAACACCACTCATTCCTCAAAAAACGAGTCTCTTTTAAACTCTTTTTAAACTCGTTAAATATGAAAAGATTGTCGAGCTATTGGCCTTTCCAACTCGTTAAAGTAAGGGGAAGCACCATCCCTCCTGTACATTTTAATATTTTTGAACCTGAGGGATTATCCCACAAAAATATCGAGCGTTTGTCTTTTTCGGCTCGCTAAAGTGATCGAAAAGTCATCCCTTTCTTATTATTTTATACTTTTTTGGACTTAAGGGATTATGCTACGAAAAAGGACTGCTGGAGTTTCCTTTTCATCCCTTTTCAAACTCTCTAAACATGAAAAGGACCGAGTTACCCTTGTCGTTAAACTCGTTAAAACAATAGCGACAAACTTGTCCACCCAGACAAGAACGAGTTTCATTGTCACTAGGCTCGCTAAAACATAGCAACATGTTTGCCTGAAGGGAAAATTATAGAACAAGCATATGTTATCCTCCTCAAGATTGACAAAAATAAAAAGGTATTGGTCAACAATGACTGGGGAAAAAGAGAAGAAAACTTGAAGAACTTCATTGGTAGCAGGTCACTCTTGAACATGACACTTTCACTCCACCATGATTGAGTCGGGTTGGGTTATTCCGTTCACCAGTCATATCACCATTGGTCTTCCACACCTCCATCTTTTGGGGTTAATGCTACCAATCCATCTCACTATCACTGATATGTTCAAGAGAAGTCATTTAGAGAATTCACCACCTAGAAAACGCCTCATCCACTGCAATACCTGCACCCTCCATTTTTCAAGACCGCCATTCCTAAACCTTGTATCATCAGATCGTTTTCACCTCCAGAAAATCATTTTCTCTATTTCGTGTCGTAGATGTGGGATACATTAAGGCCCTCCTGCGATGGGTCACTTCTTATCGACATCAGCTCAATATACAAGAAGTTGACTTAGAAACAACCCTTTCAGTACTTTGAAGCTTGCATGCCTCAATGGCAAGTTTCTCACTTCCGGCAATAGGTTTACATCAATGGCCTTCGACTGAAAGATTTTACGCGGTGTTCGACATCAAATCATGTATTCACATCACATGAATTGTACTGTAGTACCTTGAGGATCATTATCATTATCGCTGATTCCTCTCGTGCCTGTTAACAACTTACATTATTGGCTGGTAATCAAGCGGTGTCTTTCCATGTTCGACTTCAGAATATCTTTTCACATGGATTGACTTGTACATCGGGTGAAGATTGAATGAGTTTGAAGACCTCGGATCTAGTTTCATCCATCCGCGCTACGATATATTCAGGAATATAAAGACATCAAATGTACACAAAAGTTGCACAGATGATCATCCAAGCTAAGGGATGATGATTCTACATACAAAGAATCACCAGTCTACAACAACAGACGATTATCTGTCCTATGTACATGAAAATGAATTTATAAAGCTGAGCATGGGAATACCCACCTCAGTTAGATCATGAAAATAATATGATGATGATGTATTGTATTGTATTTTATACAGGTCACCTTCCAGTTCAAATACCTTGGATCCTCATGATAAAGCATTTCACCTGACATTAAAAGATTTATGACCTCATGCTTTAGGGGTAAACTGTTATAGACATATTTGGGCACTGCGACCCCAATCACATATGTCAATAAACCAAGGGCTCTTTGAACCCTAAAATTGTTGTTTCACACCCTAAAAGATCATGGTCAACTAATTACATAATTTCCCAGAAGTTCCACCTGAAAACCCACTCAGAAATGGCCAAAACTAGACCATACTGACTACTCCTTGGTCAAGGTGCGATGCATACTGACTGCTACACTAGCTAGGTGCAATGCATACCGAAGAGGCCTTTTGTGGGGTGTGATGAGCTAGAATGGACAAATGTCTGAGGCAGAATGCTAAGTGGATGCTCATGGAATCTTCTAGAAACTTCTCCTATGACACTTGCCTCTCTGAATTCGCCCAGGGATGAGTAAGAGATCCAAGAAATCTCCAAGTGAAACTAAGAACTACAAGTGGAATGACACTAATCAAAAACCCAAAGATGACTCACACCTCTTCAAACATCTATAAATGGATCCCTCATCTGAGAGATCTAGAGGCTGGAATTTTGTAATTTGTAAAGAAGTGTTGTTAGTTTGTGAAGAAGTGCTTCAGCCAATCTCTGGGTTAGTTTATGAACTGAACCTTTGACTTACAAGCATCCTAAATTCCCTTGTGGTAGCTCAATAACCTCCTAAGGTCATACCCCTGTACTTTGTTTTTACTATCCATCATAGCTCAGCTTAAATCACTGAACTTAGCTGCAAATTTTGAGCAAAAACCCAAGTCAGTTTCACTCCCTGGCTCATCGTACTGTCTATAACTAGAAACCAGTATGCATCGCACCTCCCGTGTGTAGTAGGTGAGATGCATCCCTTTTTTTGCTAAGGACAGGTGCGATGACTAAGTAATCATATTTCCCTCTCTGAAATTTGGGTTTTTCCTCCTTGTTTTTAGCTCTATTCAGTTGTTTTGCTGTTTATGATCAGTATCTCATTGCTAAAGCTTCTTTCCTTTACATTATTCAACCTCCATTGATTAGGATTAGTAAATGTTTTTATGTATTTTTCCATCATTTACAGTCCTTCATCAAAAGTAGCTTAAATCGAGCTATCGTTTTTTATGCAAAAAGTGTCGTAACTGTCATTTTGAGTCAAAAAGAAGAGTGTCGTAAAGTCTTCCTCCTCTAGATAGTCGATTGTACTTTTTCCATTGTATTTGATTTGAATTGTTAATATTTAAAGTGCCAAAAGTAGTTTTCTATTCGAAATCAAAAGGTGTCGTTTTAGTCTTCCTTTCATTTTGAAAAGAAATTGTCGAAGTGTCGTTTTGAAGAAAATAGTTCAGATTTGTGCTTAGTTTTCCTTTTTGGCATTCTCACATTAAGGAAATGAAAAAAAATACATGTATTTGCATTTGCATTTAGAATGTATGCGGAAAATGATTTAGGAAAAGTGCATTTAGTGTGTGCTCTTTGCTCTCTATTGAAAGAATCATTATCTTCTTTCCTTAGTAGCTAGGATTTTCATTACAAAAAATAAACGATTGTTTATCATTTTAGATTGCATATTTAGGAATTTTACATCTACATCACGCAGTGAACCTTGAAAAGGCAAACTTGTAAGCAAGATCAACTCTAAAATAAATCTCAATGAACATAACAACGCTTTGGAACCTAGTGCAACACATCTAGAGGTCTAGGCTAGAGACGCATTCTGGCATCATAAAACTTGGTAACTATCATTTTCATCGAAGGTTGGGTGATTCCTCCTCTTTGCTATGACAAGTGCTAGTACAGACTTTTGCTCCCCGTACCGTCGAGTATATATTGGGAGACCACAATAGGCTGATATCCCTTATCCGTAGGAAGTCGTGTCTGCCGCCCTATCGATCGCAATGCACTAAACACATCATTCAGGAAGATTGGTTGTCGTACATAATTCCTTGGTAATTTCTCTTTAATTTACCACCAAGGTGTATTTTGCAGTTTTGCAATTGGTTTGGTAATCCCTTTGTCTAGATTTCCAAAGTAGTCACTTTCGTTCCTTTTCGACTCCTTAAAAGAAAAGGTTCATCTGAGCACATGTCACTTCAAGCTCATTAAAAATTGAAGGCGACTAGAGTCATCTTTAGATTTTTATCAACTCTTAAAAATTGAAAATGCAAAGTTGTGTCAAAGCGTCATTAAAATCTATTTAATTCAGAATAACATCCTGTTCCTTCGTTGATCTTAGGTTGAGGTAATGGATTCCACCAATCAAGGAATCCCTCTTGGGGGAAATCCTAGTCCTTTCTCTTCTTGGGGAGATATCGGTGCTCCGTATATGGCTACATTTTCCCTTTCGGGAATCACAATTGGCTTGCCAGTATGGCTATTATTAGTCTTTGTCTTTCAAAATACCGTGATTCCTCAGCAATGGAATCAACAACCAAATGATACTAAAGTTGTCCCTTCACCTTCTGCTTCGTTTGTTTCTTCCTCTTCGCTTGGTGAAACTAGTGATACTAAAAAGCAAGTGGTTGAGAAGAAGAAGAAAGGGAAGGAGAAGAAGAAGAAGAAATCAGTTAAGCAAGGGGGCAACAATGAATCATCTGGTGAAAATCCACACATTAAATCTCCTAGATATCCTTGTCTAATTTGCAAAGGAAAACATTTTCATCGAGATTGTCCTTGCATTCCACAGATCTTGAGAGAATGGTCTCCCTGTTCACACCATCTAGTGTCATCAACCTCTAGAGATCAGGTTGACAACAGAACATCAACTAGTGAAAATGAAAGTCGTGGAGAAAGGTCAAAACTCCATGTCTATTATGTGAAGGAGTGTTGGCACTATGGCACTGATTTAGAGCTATGGCACAGGTGTTGTCCTTGATGGCAATTCTCTTTGGTAACAGATCTCAGTTTAGGCTTTTAGAATGAAGGAAAAGGCATATACGCAGGTTCATCTAGACTAAGGTGCATATACACGCGGGTTAGACGTAACAAAGGAACATATATGTGGATAACTTGCTTTTGGACCATGGTAGTTAGTCTTTGGGATTTGAACCTATGGTTTTGGACCATGGCGTCTCGTCTGATGTGTTGATCCCTAGTATTGGGTCCATGGTATTGGTTTATTATGGTTTTGGACCGTGGTATTGTGGAAGGCCTAAGACTATAAAAGAGGAAGGAGATCATGTGGCAAATGATGATCATAATCATTATTGAATATCTGATAAAGTGGTAGATCTGGAATACCGGTAATTGGGTTATGGTGCAGATCTGGATTTGAATGAAGGAGGAACCTTAGCGCAAGAGAAGGATAAGTTCTATTGATGGGTCATAATCTTTAAGCTTGAATGATAGTATCTTTGTATGATTTTGGTCTGTTATATGCGGCGCTTGCTTGATCTATAACACTGATAATCTAGGTTAATTAGTGTTTGAATATCTGAAAGAGTGAATCATCCTTTATAGATCTGTACGCAGGTTCAATGAAGCGAAGGCGCGTATACACGATGGTTCAGTGAATGAAAACAACGTATACGCAGGTTGTTCCACACACAGAAGCGTATGCACACATGTTGCAGGTTATTGAAATAGCGTATATGTTTTGAGTTGTGATCTAGCTGCTTCTGTTTATTGTTGTTGTGTTCTGGGTTCAGATTTTGGTGTGTGGTTTCTAGTACTGTGTTTTGGGTACAGCTGTCAGAGAAGTAATCTAATTGATTCATATCTAATTGGTGGAAAGGAGATTGGTTGATGAAGAAATCCTTGATGATTGGTTGATGTTCATGGATCCAGTCTGAAAATTTATGAAACGTGGTCCCTGGAAGAAAGAGAAGGTTGTAGCCTTCTTAGGCCAACACCTACATACTAGTATCTTGGCTAGTGCAAGAGCTAAAGGGGGTTGTAGCTCCCTTCCAAGAGAAGTTGGAGAACGAGAGAGGGTTGTAGCTCTCTGCAGGTTGCAACCCGCGTACTGGTAAAGGACTGCACCAGTACATTGTAAAAGAAGTTTCTAATTTAAAAGAAGATAGAGATGAATTACAGCAAGTGGTTTTCACCCACATTGGGTTTCCACCTTATATCTTGTGTGTGATTGTCTTTCTGCTCTATTTTACTGTTTCTGGTTACTGATTATTTGATTCTGAAACACAGATTAACAATCATCATCAGAAAGATAAAGTAAATTAAAAGGTTGCTTTGTATACGCGGGTTTTCGTATGCATAGTTGCGTATATACGTAGTTTTAATTAACTAAAGTAGCGTATATCATTTGATTTTGAGAAAGGAATATTTGACTTGATAATACTGATTCACCCCCCCTCTCAGTATTATTTCCAACGATTGATATCGGAGCAGGTCCTTCAGAAGAAGCTTGATCGCTTGAAGGAAGATCTTTCATCATGAGCAACTACGAGAGGGAAGCATCAATTAGGCCACCAATTTTTGATGGGACAAACTTCGTATATTGGAAGGTAAGAGTTACTGCCTATCTTCAATCTCTTGGTACAGAAGTCTGGGATATCATAGATACACGGTATACTTTTCCATCAGCAACTCCTACAGATCCGGCTGAGAAGAAGAAATATGAAACAAATGCAATGGCAGTCAATACGTTATTAGGATGTTTATCTCAATCAGAATTTGTCAAGGTTATGCAGTATAAATGCGCAAAAGAAATATGGGACAAGATTGTACTGAGCTATGAAGGAGATGATCAGCTAAAACGAGCAAAACTTCAAACCCTCAGAATTCAATATGAAAATCTCAGAATTCATAATGATGAAAGTGTGGCTAACTATTTCCTTCGTGTAGATGAGATTGTTAATTGTATGAAAAACTTGGGTGAAGAAATAAAAGAGGTTGTGGTTGAAAAAGTTCTAAGATCTTTGTCCCCTAGGTTTGAATCTAAAGTTTCTGCAATAGAAGAAAAAGAGAATCTACGAAATCTTACCATGTCACAGCTGCATGGAATTCTGACTGATTATGAAATGAGGAAAGGAGGACCATCAGATAGGAGAGATCTGCTTTCAAGGCTTCAGGCAAAGGAGATTACTATGAGTCAGGACACGTGTCAGAAGAAGAGGAAGAATCAAATTTTGTCAAGAACCTTCAACGGGGTACTGGAAGATTCCGAGGTAAGTTACCTTTCAAATGCTTTGCTTGTGGAAGAGTCGGTCACTATGTTGCCAAATGTCCTCATAAGGATAAGATTGACAAGGGAAAAGAATCTGTTAGATGGAACAAGAAACAGAATGCAAACAAGAAAAGTTATTACACTCATGAAGATAGTGATGGACTTTCAAATAGTGATGAAGATGAACGAGGTAAAAACTATAAACTTTTAATGGCCTTTGAAGATGATGATTACATGGATGCTATAGATGTGGATGGTTTTTATGAAGAGATTTCTAGACTTAAAACATGCTTAGAAGAAAAGAACATGATCATTGATACTCTACAATTCCAACTTGATGAAAAAGAAAAATTTCTTGAGAAGTTAGAATGTGAAATTGTTGGCCTTAGAAAAGAAATTGAGAAAACTAAGGCTCTTAATCTTAAATTTGTTAAAGGATCTGAAACTCTGGATGATATTATCAATGTACAACGTTCTCCACTAATCAAGACTGGTCTAGGATATAATGGAGAAGCATCTCAAGCATCCACCTCAAAGAGTTATCTCGATGCAGCAAGGAGGAATGAGCAAAAGCCCAATGGAGACCACCACGTAAAACAGGGACGAATTACATCAAGGATAAACAAAGACTACCAGGTAAATCAGGGGAAATCCACCTTAAAGATGAACAAAAGCTACAATCAAACACAAATAAAATCCTCTCAATTTGCCTCAAGAATGGATGAAAATTGAAACTACAATCATTTGGCAGGTAGATTTGACAATCACAGGAGTTTCTTCAATGGCCAATGTTTCTCTTGTCATAAATTTGGCCACAAAGTAGCTCAATGTGTTGCCTATAAGACAATCATGACCAAAGAAGCTCAAAAACAAAGAAGTATGAGTGGAATCACAAAAAAGACCTATAAAAACTTTTCCACCCTTGAAAATGAAATTGAATGTTCTATTTGTAATAACTTTGGTCATGAAAATTCTGAATGCAGGAGCAGGTTTTGGAAGAAAACTCAGAGGGAACAAACCTCAAGTGCCTGAACATGGAGAATGAAGGAACCGCAACCAGAAAGATGTGGGATAGCTTTATATGCAGAAGGTCAAGAAAATCAATGGTACATTGACAGTGGATGTTCAAAGCATATGACAGGTGATAAAGAAAATCTTGAATCATATAGTGTTTTAGAAAAGGGAAAGAAAGTTTCTTTTGGAAATGATACCCCTGCAATCATAAAGGAAAAGGCACCGCTCAACTGAAAGAAAAGGTCAAAGATGGAAATGTTTTGTATGTTGATGGTTTGAAACATAATCTATTGAGTGTCAGTCAGATGTGCGATAATGGAACCGAGGTAATATTTCAATCAGATGGGTGTAGTGTTCGTGATCTTGATACAGGAAGAATAGTGATCAAAGGCAGAAGAACTCCAAATAATTTATACATATTTGAAGAAGGACAACAACAATGTTATTTGAGCAAGGATGATGAACACTGGTTATGGCACAAGAGGTTGGGGCATCTAAGCTTCTCACAAATAAGGAAGGCATGCAAGTACCAGGCAGTTCGTGGTCTTCCAGATATCAAAATTCTAGACAACACTATATGCAAATCATGTCAGTTTGGTAAATAAACCAGAACTAACTTCCCCAAGAAGGAAGGTTCAGCTAGCAGGCCTCTTGAGCAAGTTCATACAGATGTATGTGGTCCATTTAGGACAAGGTCACCTCGAGGAGAAGAATACTTTATATTATTCATTGACGACTTCTCCAGGATGGTTTGGTTAGGACTTATGAAGCACAAAGACGAAGCATTCGAAAAATTCAAATCTTTCAAAGCCTTGGCTGAAAACGAATTAGATCACAGAATTAAGTGCCTCAGGTCTGACAGAGGTGGGGAGTTTACCTCAAATGAATTTTTCGATTTCTGTGAAGAACATGGAATAATAAGGGTATTCTCTACATCTAGGACTCCTCAACAAAATGGATTAGTGGAAAGGATGAACAGAACAGTTCAACAAATGGCTCATGCTATGCTTGATGAGTCTGGAATGCCCACAACCTTCTGGGGTGGAGCTGCATTTGCTGCTATGTTATTCTCAACAAAACAAATGTCTGAGTGAACATCACTCAAACTCCTCATGAGCTCTGGTATGGTGAGACTCCTTCGGTAAAGCATTTCAAAATTTTTGGTAGCAAATGCTATATTAAGAATAATCGTGAACAGCTTGGCAAACTTGAACCTAGAGAAGATGAAGGCATTCTCCTTGGTTATTCTCCCCACAGCAAAGCATATAAGTGTTACAATAAAAGACTTGAAAGAATTGTGGACAACATTGATGTAGTGGTTGATGAAAAAGGATACATTCCTAGGCAAGTAAATTATGAAAATATCGAAGAGGATGAAGACTACCCTCAAAATCAGACTGATGATGAAGAAGAAACCCATGAGGAGCCAAAGGAATAGATAAGGATAGAAGAAAAGACTCCTTCTAGGTATGTTCAAAAGAATCATCCAGAATCACAAATTTTGGGGCAAAAGGAGGCTAGCATACAGACAAGAAGAACAATTGCATAAGCTTCAAGCTATTTGGCATTACTCTCCTCCACTGAACCACAAAATGTAAGAGAGGATTGCACAGATGAATGCTAGGTCAAGGAAATGGATGAAGAACATGAACAAATCAAAAAGAACAACACTTGGGAGTTGGTTCCTAGATCAAAAGATAAGAGTGTCATAGGGACAAAATGGATCTTCAAAAACAAGTTGAATGAAAATGGGGAAGTAATTAGCAACAAGGCCAGACTTGCTTGTAAAGGGTATGCTCAACTAGAAGGAATAGACTTTGAAGAAGACTTTGCTCCCGTTGCTATACTTGAGGCCATCTGAATGTTCCTTGCTCTCTCAAGTTTTCAGAAGTTCAAAGTATTTCAAATGGACATGAAATCAACCTTTCTGAATGGAGACTTAGAAGAAGAAGTGTACATTGAGCAACCAGATGAGTTCATTCTTGGGAATGATCCAAATCTTGTATGCAGACTAAAAAAGGCTCTCTATGGTCTTAAACAAGCTCCAAGGGCTTGGTACTATCGTTTGGACAAATATCTTCATCAAAAGGGTTTTTCAAAAGGACCAGCAGATAACAATCTTTATATAAAAATTGAAAATGACAAATTACTAATACTTGTTGTGTATGTAGATGATATTATCTTTGGCAGCAATGAAGAAGCTATGAGTTAAAGCTCTGCCTTGGTGATGTAGAAAGAATTCGAAATGTCTTTGCTTGGATAATTGACATACTTTCTTGGATTGCAAATCCAACAAAATGAAGGTGGTATCTTCTTGTCTCAAACCAAGTACCTCAAGCAGATTCTGAAGAAGTATGGCATGGAAGATTCGAAACCAGTATGTACCCCTATGGTTACAGGATGCAGTCTTAGTGCAAATGATGAATCAGCAGCAGTGCATCAACCAACCTATAGATCCATGATTGGAAGTCTACTTTATTTGACAGGTACCGGACTGGATATTATGCATGTAGTGGGAATAGTTGGAAGATTTCAAACAAATCCTAAGGCAACTCATCTTCAAACAGTAAAGAGAATTTTCAAGTATCTTCAAGGAACTCAAAACTATGGCTCATGGTATCCTAGAGATACAAATCTCACTCTTCATGCTTATACAGATGCAGATTGGGCTGGAAGCGTGGATGACAGAAAGAGCGCAAGTGGTGGTGCATTCTTTATGGGTTCCATATTAGTATCTTGGTTTAGCAAGAAACATAGTTCGATTGCTTTATCTACAGCTGAAGCGGAATATGTGGCAGCTGCATCTTGCTGCACTCAACTCCTTTGGATGATGCAAACCTTGCAGGATTTTCAAATCACTTGTACTACACCTATCTCCATCTTATGTGATAATACAAGTACAATCAACATTTCAAAGAACCCAGTCATGCATTCAAAGACCAAGCACATACCGATCAAGTATCACTTTCTCCGGGAACAAGTGTTGGAACAAAAGGTTAAATTGGAGTATGTTCCTTCTAAGGAACAAGTTGTTGATATTCTTACCAAACCACTGCCCAGGGAAACTTTTGAATATCTCAGATAGAAGCTAGGAGTAGTTGATGCATCATCTTGTTGTTAAATCTTGTTAGTTTCAGAGAAAAATGGGTGTACGCGTGTTGCCCGAGGAGGATCCGCGTACATACGCCGGTTTTTGCAGAGAAAGTCGTGTATATGGAGGCTTGATGGATATCAGAAGGGACATGATATGGTTGAAAATTGTCTGATATGGGTCTGAAAGAGACCATCTGGCACTGGTTCAAGGGGAGCAGATAAACTTCTAATGATGCATTGTTGGTATTATCTTAGAAGCTTTCAGTTTTATTTTCACAGTTGTTGTTGGTTTCTAGTGGAACAAAGGCAGGGGGAGAACAGAAGGAAATCTTGGTTGCTGATCTGAGGGGTGATTGACAGACGCTGCTGCTATCAGTTATTTGTGACTTTCATAAGTCTTGCTCTACATATTTCGTCTCTATGTCATATATCTCTGTTATGGTGTCAAGGTCATGTAACGACCTATTTTGGTTTCCCCACTATGCCTGGGATGAAGATGTAATGTACTTGGTTGTCATTTTCTGATGTATCCCACTTGGTTGAGTGGATGATCCCCACGTGTTTGGGTGATGGATGTATGTGTTGATTCTTTTGATGATAGGAAGGTCTTTTATGATGTATACATCACGGTTCTTATTGAAAAACATATTTTGCAGATCTTGCCTACAGTTAGGGGGAGCATGGTCAGCATAGCAGGGCAGAGATTTCAGCATGTACTGAGGGGGAGCACAACCCTTTGCCCTTGATGAAAAAGGGGGAGAATGACTTTGAGGATCTTGGGGGTTGCCATCAAGTCCAAAGGGGGAGATTGTTGGCATTATGGCACAGGTTGGCATTATGGCACAGATTTGGAGCCATGGCATAGGTGTTGTCCTTGATGGCAACTCTCTTTGATAACAGATCTCAGTTCAGGCTTTTAGAATGAAGGAAAAGGCATATACGCAGGTTCATCTAGACTAAGGCACGTATACACGTGGGTTAGACATAACAAAGGTGCATGTATGTTGGAGAACTTGCTTTTGGACCATGGTAGTTATTCCTTGGGTTTTGAACCTATGGTTTTGGACCATGGCGTCTCGTCAGATGTGTTGATCCCTAGTATTGGGTCCACGGTATGGTTTATTATGGTTTTGGACCGTGGTATTGTGGAAGGCCTAAGGCTATAAAAGAGTAAGGAGATCATGTGGCAAATGATCATCTGACTTATTATTGAATATCTGATAAAGTGGTAGATCTGGAATACTGGTAATTGGGTTATGGTGCAAATCTGGATCTGAATAAAGGAGGAACCTGAGCGCAAAGAGAAGGATAAGTTCTATTGATGGATCATAATCTTTAAGCTTGAATGATAGTATCTTTGTATGATTTTTGTCTCTTATATGTGGTGCTTGCTTGATATATAACACTGATAATTTGGGTTAATTAGTGTTTGTCTGAAAGTGCGAATTATCCTTTATAGATCTGTATGTAGGTTCAGTGAAGCGAAGGCATGTATACACGCTGGTTCAGTGAATGAAAATAGCGTATACGCAGGTTGTTCCAAACACAGAAGCATATGAATGCATGTTGCAGGTTATTGAAATAGCGTATATGTTTTGAGTTTTGATCTAGCTGCTTCTGTTTATTGCTGTTGTGTTCTGGGTTCAGATTTTGGTGTGTGGTTTCTGGTACTGTGTTTTGGGTACAACTATCAGAGAAGTATCTACTTGATTCATATCTAATTAAAAGGAGAATGGTTGATGATTGATTGATGTTCATGGATCAAGTCTGAAAATTTATGAAACGTGGTCCCTGGAAGAAAGAGAAGGTTGTAGCCTTCTGTAGGCTAGCACCTACGTACTAGTATCTTGGCTAGTACAAGAGCTAAAGGGGGTTGTAGCTCCCTTCTAGGAGAAGCTGGAGAACGAGAGAGGGTTGTAGCTCTCTGCAGGTTGCAGCCTGCGTACTGGTAAAAGACTGCACCAGTACATTGTACAAGAAGTTTCTAATTTAAAAAGAAGATAGAGATGAATTGCATCAGGTGGTTTTCACCCACATTGGGTTTCCACCTTATATCTTGTGTTCTTGTGTGTGATTGTCTTTTTGCTCTATTTTATTGTTTCTAGTTACTGGTTATTTGATTCTAGAACACAGATTAACAATCATCAACAGAAAGATAAAGCAACTTAAAAGTTTGCTTTGTATACGCGGGTTTCCTTCTGAATAGTTGCGTATATACGCGGATTTAATTAACTGAAGTAGCGTATATCATTCATTTTTTAGAAAGGAATAATTGACTTGATAATACTGATTACTATAAAAGAGGAAGGAGATCATGTGGCAAATGATCATTTGAATTATTATGATTATTATTATTGAATTATTGAGGATCTTGGATCTTGGGGTTGCCATCAAGTCCAAAGAGGGAGATTGTTGGCATTTTGGCACTGATTTAGAGCTATGGCACAAGTGTTGTCCTTGATGGCAACTCTCTTTGGTAACAGATCTCAGTTCAGGCTTTCAGAATAAAGTAAAAGACATATACGCAGGTTCATCTAGACGAAGACGCGTGTTCACGCGGGTTAGACATTACAAAAGTGCGTATATGTTGGAAAACTTACTTTTGGACCGTGGTATATAGTCCTTAGTATTTGAACCTATGGTTTTGGACCATGGCGTCTCGTCAGATGTGTTGATCCCTAGTATTGGGTCCATGGTATTGGTTTATTATGGTTTTGGACCATGGTATTGTGGAAGGCTTAAGACTATAAAAGAGGAAGGAGATCATGTGGCAAATGATCATCTGAATTATTATTATTATTATTATTGAATTATTGAGGATCTTGGATCTTGGGGTTGCCATCAAGTCCAAAGGGGGAGATTTTTGGCATTTTGGCACTGATTTAGAGCTATGGCATAAGTGTTGTCCTTTATGGCAACTCTCTTTGGTAACAGATTTCAGTTCAGGATTTCAGAATAAAGGAAAAGACATATATGTAGGTTTATCTAGACGAAGACGTGTATACACGCGGGTTAGACGTTACAAAAGCGCATATATGTTGGAAAACTTACTTTTGGACCATGGTAGTTAGTCCTTGGTATTTGAACCTATGGTGTTGGACCATGGCGTCTTGTCAGATGTGTTGATCCCTAGTATTGGGTCTGTTAGTGTCAGTCTTTCCAGCCTTCCTCCAGTGATCAAATATGCTCTTACAAAGTGGTTTCAGAGTGTTAAGGTCAAATTTTGTCATTTCAAAGAGTTTACAAG
>APFE030291038.1:0-25056 GCA_000404065.3 Pinus taeda | reverse complement strand
TTAATGTATTTTAAATTCTAATTCATATCAAATATTTAAGGAATTATACATCTCCATGATGTCATTAAATTAGAAAGCACAAATTAATTAAATGAAAAATATCCTTCACTTTATTTATTTATTGTTTATAGTAAATTTCTTCTTGCCATGAATATTTTCTAAATGTCTGCTATGAAATTTTATTAAGTATTAAAGAAATTTAACATCTCCTTGATATTACTAAGTGGGAAAAAAAAATTAACAAAGGAAAAAATATTTTAAATTCAATTTTCTTCTCTTTATAAATGTTAAGTTGATATAAAATTCCTGCTACTTTGGGTGGCAATTGATGGTTCTCTTAAATGCATTTATCATCACCATGCATGCACATGGAAAGTGTCTGTCATACGACTTCAATATGCCCATTCTGTATGCTAATGCATCGATTTCATGATGCCTAATCGACTGCTCCATATCCTCTATGTGACCTCCTTGTACTTAACAATAATGCTTCATTCACTTACTTGGCAATGGAAAACATTATGTATGTCTAAAAATTTATTTGGCTCTTTTGTCACCCAACTTTTTCATGATTCATCACTCACCCTATCATACACTTATTTCCTTCCAAAAGAAAAGCTACAATTCCCTCAATGATTCTAAATTCCTCCTCCCCGTTCTCCCACCTGCTACTATGGTTCAAGAGAGTAGATGTATAAGCAATGGAGGCAATGGATGTGGTCGTGATCATCATTCCTATGTTGTAGATTTTGATTAAAAAATCTAATTTCTTCATTCCAAATATTCATGAAAGCATACCACACAATGTGTCCTCCGTGGAAGCTGATTAATTATGGAACGTAGGTGGTTGGCATTGGGCCTTAAAAGTTTACTAGCCAGACAGTTATAGAAGCAACAACAAGCCAATGAAGCTTCCATAAGGAAGGTTGTTAATTCTAAGAATTAATAGTCTCCATGAATCTCTATGGGGCCTTATCCACTCCTTCGACATCTCCTTCTCTCCTATCTCACTCTACCATTCCCACACTAGCTCCCAAGATGGTATAAACTCCCTTTCAATATCACCTGCTTCCCCTGGGCCCTTCCTCTTCGATCATTATTGATTATATGCAACTGAAATGTCAAGTGAGTGGAGCAGCTAATAAGGCACAACCATAGCAGTCTTTGAGTTCTTATGGTTGTCTTACCATTGAGGAGGAGACAAAATATGCACTAGCATAATTCTCGCCTCATAACACACTTGATGGCTCAACAACTTCTAAAGGAAAGAAAAATGTTTGAAGCATCTTTTTGAATGGCTTGTATTCTTAGCCCTAAGGAAAATTCTCACACGCTATTTTTTTTATTACAATCACCGATTATGTATGCTACTAACTTTAGATTTGCCCATGAATAGATATTTCTTTGACCCTAGATTTCGAACAATGACCTATTGGTTTCCCATGGTGGGAAGATGGTCTGAAACCTAGTTCCACCAGAATAACTGACATTATTATGGTTGTGTAAATTTTGTACATCATTTTTGCTAATATGAAGTTCTTTACATTTTTACAAAAGAATATATATATATAATTGTTTTATTTAAGGTTCACATTGAAATATTTTATATATTATCAACATCAAAATATTATTGCATAATATGTATAGAGTAGATATTGAAATATACTAGTTGGAATGAATATTCAAATTCTAATTGGGTGCATCATCCTATCATGGAACATGATGTGTTACCTAAAGAAAATGTATTGAGTATCTCTCAAATCATACCCTTTGATATTTCTTGTAAAGCAAGGATCATAAAAAAAAAATGATTGTAGTGAATTTCACTCCAAATGATATTTCTACCTATATTACTCTTTTCATATAATTATAATATGTACTCACTTGTACATATGAAGAGTTATGTATCATTGATAGCCATATGCATGAAAGAAATAATCTACTCAAGAAAGGATTTCACCCAATAAACCCTCACAAAGTTCACATCCTTAAGGAAGATGTTGAAAAATTACTTAAATCTTAGTTCGTATGTCTATTTTCCTTAATTGAATAGGTTTTGAACATAAATCTTGTCACAAAAAAAGGGTACAATTCATGTTTTTGTCATCTAAAGGAACTCAGTAGGGAATTACCAAAAGATAACTATCCAACCCCATTGATTGACCAGATCATTAATGGTTCACTAGTAGTGTTATTCTCATTCATGGATTCTTTTCTTTGCTATAAGTAGTGGTGGGCTCTAGTATTGCAGCAATAATGCTCCAACTCCTGGGACTCCCCTCTTTACTTTTATCAACCTGGTTGTTCGTAACAAACTTGGAAGCGACGGTGTTGTATGCACAAGTACTAGCTCTTGTCGCAGCTGTCACTTGGTCAGCTGGCACAAGTCCACCAGGGCTTTAGCCAACTTCGATAAGCTCTTAGATGAAGCTTGTAAATGATGGATGAAAGCTAACTCGAAGGGAGCTAATCTACTTGTGGAAAGAAACTGAAAGCAAAGGAGGAATGCAAACCCTAGCAAAACCTAATTCTACCAGGTAGTCCTACTGATGTAAGAAGGAAGATGAAAGCTACTAAATGAGATGCCATTAACTTCTAAGAAGATGAAATGCATGTATCTAAGCTATGTCTACAGCAGAATCTGAAAGAACTATCTTTTTGTATTTTTGAATAAGTGTCGATTTTCACATGCATATATTTGAACTGTGCTTCACTGTGCAGGAGTGGACCAAGGAAGAGGAATGCTTGGAAGCAGTTGGAGAGGCTCAGAAAGGGTCTAAGGGACGCATAACACTCTTCCCCAGAGTCTCACAAGGTTTGGCTATCCGAAAACCTCACTTGTGAGCTTCTACAGGAAGTCTACAGGGGTTCTACAGGAAACTTCAGAATTTCTACAGGAAACTTTAGAATCTCTACAAGAAACTTGGAAGTCGGTTTTTAGGAGGTGGATGCATGAGGGAAGGTGCATGAATGGATCTAAAGGTAGGATAGGGGTCTAAACATGGCCTGAGGACTGGTGGGAGGTTTGGTGGAAGGCTGACTTGGCTCGGAGCTGAAGGTGAGAATCCCGAGGAAGGGTCATTGAATGTCGTGGACATCCCTCCTTCAAGTCCTTATTTCAGGCTTGGATGCCTTATAGCTCATGATTGCTTTGACTTTGCTCCAATACGTCAAAAAACATGAAATAGACACATGTTAATCGTCTAGGAAAAGTAACTTCCCTTATTCATACCAAAGACACAAACATACTAGAAATAATGCATAAATATAGAAAATGATGGATTTGAACAAGGGCTGAACAATGAAAATGAGGCCAAATGAGCCCAAATTGTTAAAAATTTGGGGCTCATCATCACCCCCCTGTTAAAACGGTTGCGCATCCCTGAGCAACTAGTCCAGCTCCTCATCTTTCATTTCTTTGATGGCCACTCTCACATCCCAGGCTTCTGAAGTAGTGTCCTCAACACTGTCATGAAATCCAGCCTTCCTCTCCACTTCTTCCCACTTCTTACGCTCCTCCTCTTCTGATACTCCCTCTAATAATCCCAACAGCAAGGGTGGACTTAGCTTGAGGCCTTTCCAACTGGCTTGGAGGTTCTACATAGACTTCTTGTAGAGAGGTACCCATGCCAGGGCCTCCCTCATCCAAGTTGGAGTGTGATATTCTTGAATCTTGAGGCTGTGGTACAATGTGTTCCACCTATGAGTGCAAGCACGAACACAATTGTCCCCAAGTAACCTTTCCACGTCCTCAAAGTGTGCTATGGCCTGGGCTTGATGATCCATGTAATCCAGTAATCCCTGGGAATTGGTTGTTAGGTCTTGGTGAGCGGATATCAGTGTTGTGGGGTCCCCTGGTTCTTCTCTGATCAACAGTGGTTCTTGTAACTCACGGTCCATCATATTCCTAAACTCAGTTGCTCTCTTCTCTTCGTGGTTTAGCCATGAGGTCATTGCCATCAGTTCCATATCCCCTACTACTGTGTTGGCATCCCACGAAGTGATGTTTGGAAGTGCCAAGTTATGGAGGTAAAACTCTGAGAGCTTGGCCTTATCTTCCGAGGAACTGGTGTTACATAAATCTGTGAATTGTTGGGGGTTCTGGATATGAGAGATACCCCTCTGTGCCAATGTATTAATTTGGAACTGCAACCACTGGTCGCGGAGGTACAAGCCATAAGATTTAGCTGGCTACCTACATTGGAGTGCTTCCATTGCCCAACTGGCCATACAGGCCAGTTGTGCCTCCGTTTCTTGCACCTGTTGCCTTAGTGATTGTACCTCAATATCTGCCTACAGTTCCCTTTCCTATAGCTTCTAGTTGAATTCCTCAAGATCAACTTGCATCTCTTCTTCCCCTTGAGGCTCTGCTGAGGGATCCTTGGCTGCCATGCCCTTTTCTTTCCCTTGTTCCTGCAGCTGGAGTTGCTGCCTGAGCAGCTCATTTTCTTCTCTCAATTTGGCTTGCTGGGAGCTTTCCACATGCCTTACTCTTGCCAGCTCCCTTTCTGCTTCCTTGAGCCTTTCCTCTATAGGCCCAATATCCGCTACTCCCTTAGATTTAGATATCCTCATCCACGTGTGGGTTCGGACCCGTTCTTATTCTAGTGCTAAAAACAGTGGCACTGTAAACTTTTGGGGAATAATTCTGCCTGCTTCCAAAAAGTTATAATAAGAGCCCAAGTTGTGCTGTGGGCTTGGATCCGAAATAACATCAGGTTTCTCCTCCTTTGGTGGTGACTCGGCTGCTCCCTCCTCCTTTGGTGGTGACTCAACTGCCTTCTCCTCCATCTCCTCAGTTTCCTTGAGCCTAGCCAGAGTTTCCTGTAGAATGGCCTCAGCATCCTGTAGAGAGGCTTTTGAGCTCCCTTTTTTCACTCTATCCTTCCATGAAGATGTTTTCAGGCTTCCCCTCTCATAAGTGATGGAGGCTTTGGAGGGGGACTTATCCCTTGGCGTGGTAGGAGCATCCACAATAATGATAGGTTCTTTGGATGGAGGTTGGGGTCTGCCAGTCTTAATTCTCACACTCCTCCTTGCTTTGAAATACAAAGGAGTCTCCCTTTTTCGTTTTTCTTTTGGCTTGGGAGGAGTACTTAGGGCGGTCAACACAGCTGTTGCCTCCCTAGCTAGGATTTCAGCTGATTTCTCCTGTTGTTGTTCTTCTTTCGGACTTCCTGTAGAGAGTCCTGTAGTGGGTGCTTTCTGGCTTCCTATAGAAGCCGTTTTCAATTTTCCTGTGGAGGGACCTTGCTATTTCCATGAAGGAATTCTTCACTCCCTCCTTGTAGGACCACTCTGCTGCTCCCCTGTAGGAGCACTTTGTTGCTTCCCTGTAGGAGCACTCTATTGCTTCCGTGTAGGAGCACTTCGTTGCTTTCCTGTAGGAGCACTCTGTTGCTTCCATGTAGGAGCACTTTGTTGCTTTCCTGAAGGGGTACTTTGTTGTTTTCCTATAGGAATCGAGGGCACAGTTTTAGCCTGCTTGGCTACGGGAACTTTTTCTTTCATCCTGGACGAGGTAGCCTTAGGGGTGTCCTTACTGTCCTGGATTTTCTCAGTCCGCTCTGCCCTGCTCTGTAGTCTCTTTTCTCTAGGCATTGGGGTAATCCCAGCATCCCCTGTTTTGGCAGCTTGCTTTACTGGTGTTCCTTTTTTCTCCTTCTTGGGGGCTTTGCCCTTCGTGTCCTGTCTTTTGGTCTTCTTCTCGGCCTACGTAGGCTCCTTCTCTTCACTGCTAGAGGAAGTAAGCTCCTCAGCTAAAACTCGGATGTCATCATCCTTTGTCATATTCCAGAAAATCTCCCATCAGAGAGGGACGGTGAAAGTGTGGAGTGCATCTTCCACAAGGAGCTTTATAAGCCCATGATGTGCTAGCTGCTCTGGTGTCCCTTCTTGGAGCTTGGTGGCACATTCAGTCATGGACTGCAAAAGGAAGTATGGAATTCTCAATTTCTTCTCCGAGGGGAGGTCCATCTAGTGCCTGAGCTCTGTCAGCAGCCGAAAGTGATAACCATATATGATGCTAAACCACCCCTCGCAAGTGAGATACTTCATAATTTGGAGGCTGACTTCACTCCAGAGCGGCTGTAGGCTAGTCCTCCTCACTCCATTTTTATCCTTTGAGAATTGTTCTTCAGGCAAGAAGAATTCTTCTTTACCCTTCTTACCCAGCTTCCTTTCTTCCTTATCCCACGGAATTCCCATTTGTAGATCAGTCACCCTGCTGATGAGCTGCAGTGTGAGTCTGAGGGATAATCCTCTGAAATTGACGGTGGCCAATGTTTTTGACTTCGGCTCCAGGGACTGGAGGAATTCTTCTGTAATTTCATTGTCGTGCCCCTAGAGCTTGTCACAAAATGACATCCACTGTGCATGGGAGAACAGTTCTACCGCCTCAGGGGTCTCCCGTAACTTCTTTGAGTCTGATGGTTCTTTACGAATGAACCCGCCCGACATGATCGAATTATGTGTTTGCGCTCTCAGACTGAGAATTCTGAGCGGATTCTTTCCTTAGAGCGGAAAAAAAAAGAGACCTTTGGTCGATTGCCCTGCTAACTTCGTCTGCTTAGATGTACAGAGGAAGGATTTCGAGAATTTCCACCTGGAGCACAGAGCCCGTCTCCGTTATACACGCAGTGGCAACAAAAAAATTGCAGTTTTGACAGTGTTTCAGCAGGGTATCACCTTCCGCAGAAAGGAATTTCCATCTATGCGTGAAGAAAGTTCTCATGCAGATGACTACGATGATTCTAGTAGCGATGCATACACCAAACCAGACATAATTATAATTGAATTTCCCTACCCCTTTATACGTCGATTGCACCACCTTTGAAAGGAAATTTTCTTTGCATGAGGAGGTTAAATTCGGCCTACCTCTGAAATTCGCCACCTCGACGTGAACAGTCTGCACTGTTGCGGATGCCGCATTTCCTATAGTGCAGTTTCCTGTAGGAGTTCGTTCTTGGCTTCCAGAGGAGTTTTCGGTAGTGCAAGACCAGTCTGAGCAGGAGTAGCATGCTTGAATCAGACAGAAGACTTTGGTTTAATCGCTTGCAGAGGAAGAGGATGCGTATTTGGCTGGGAAACGATTGTTTCATAAATGATTGCAGTTCGTCATAAAAAATCCACCGGCATATTTCGAATTGCTGCGAAATCCATGGTGCGAGCTTGAGCTGTCCCTGATTTTCCGTTGGCCGACGTCATCGTAATCATACCCCAACGTGCCCGTGACCGCCGAATTCTCCCACTGGAGTGACCGCCGCCAATCTTGTCATACTTCCGCTTCTTCCCGACTGGACCTTTCCCACATGACGATTGTTCATCCTTCCTACACAATCGATCCAGTTCGGATCCTACGAGGCCACTTGATGGGCTGTGGTGGCCAGTTGAGCGGCAACCCCTTGTTCAATTCGCCCATTTCCAAAGTTGTGCATACTCAAAGTATAGTTTATGCTATGGGACGAAATAAGGTTAGTTACTTACCTGTGCGGCCGTGGATGTGATTTCTTCTAGGGTTCAAGATGATGGATGTCGGTCTGCGTGCTACTGCTCTGTGGTTAGGTGTTGGAGCTTCTCCGTATTGGCTGCTGCTGGCTGGGAGTCTCGGAGACCTGTTCCTCTGGTGGCGAATGTGGCATGCATCTATCCTGTGAACTGTTGGTGTCTTCGTGGCAGGTACTCCAGCTGGATCAGCTGCTATAGGATTCACATAGGACATCCTGTAGCTGTTTCTTCCCCTGGGGTGCATGCTGACATATTTAGACTTTTATTGAAAAGGTGAAAGGTCTTGAGGTCGCCTAACAGGTGAGCATTCAAGCCTTAGGAGACCTTGTTTCTGGAATTGAAAAGAAATCCAATTTCCCTTATTTGAAAAACAAAGCTTTCTTTGCATGTGCAGGTATGGCTGCTCAGATTGGAGTTGTGGTGGTGAAAATAGGTGGAGCGAGTGGGGAATGATAGAGAAGGGTGGTTGCATGCCCCCTTAGTCGACTTGACGCTCCACGTTTCTCCTTGTATTTGATTCTGGCCTACTCAAACGTTCTACAGGAAGTTTCCTGTAGAAATATAGAACTTCCTGTAGAAACTCCTGTAGCTTCCTGTAGAAGGCCAAACCACAATCCGATTGCACCCAAACTTTGCAAAAATGACTGCCCATGGCGGATGTGCATGAGAGGTTGTCTGGTAGCATGAGAGGAACCCATGTCTGTGAGTTGACAGTCCTCCTTTGGTGCGTTGTGTACCTGCAAAAAATCAAAGATCAACTGTTTTTTTCTTGTTCTTTTTTTCATCTTTTTCTCTTCTTTTTTTTTTTTTTTTTTTTTAGAGACAGCAGGGGCACGTCAGTGAGGTTTTCACGCCTACCGCCTTCCCTGGGCGCCTTGAAAAGGTTTTCATCCCAGGATCTTTTATTTCCATTCTCTCTTTTTTTTTTTTTGAAAGACAGCAGGGAGCGCCTCAATGAGGTTTTTTTTTTTTTTTTTTTTTTTTTTTTTTCAGAATATGAAATGAGGCTCAAGGTGTGCCCAAAACAGAGGCAGAATCCTTCTCTATGACCAGCACTGATTTTTCCATAGTTTTGACGAACTCTTGCCTTGACAGAGGCTTCCTGTAGATCTTGAGTCGATGTCCATTGACAAGCATGGGAATGGCTTCTTCATCAATAGTTCGGATAAGAACAGAGCCATTATCATTACGCTTTTCTACTGCATATGGTCCCAGCCACCTCGTTCTCAGTTTTCCCTTGAAATCCTTATGTCTGGAATCATATCGCAGTGCCCCATCTCCCGACTGGAATTGTTTTTCATTGAGGTGTCAGTCATGCCACACCTTCCTCTGAAGTTGAGTCACTTCTGAGTGGAGGAGGGCCTGCATTCGAAGTTCATCTAACCCATTCAGCTGCATTAACCTTTCTTGTTGAGCATGACTGAGGTCTAGGTCCAGCTGAGCTGCCATCCTCAAGGTGTTGTACTCAAACTCAATTGACAGAAAAAGCTCTCTTTCCATAGAATAGCTCATAGGGTGTGAAACTGGTGGTCTTCCAAGTGGTGTTGTAGGCCCAGGTGGCCTCAACCAGGCGATCTGCCCAATCCTTTATGCTGCTGCTCACCACCTTGGTCAAGATCCCCTCTAATGCTATGTTGGTGACTTCCCTTATTCGCTTGAGGATGATATGGGGTGGAAGTCCTATCCTTGATTCTGTGATGAGCAAGGAGATATTCAATCAAATTGGAGGTGAACTGGCTTCCTTGATCCGTGACTATCTCTCTTGGGTAGCCAAATTTGTAGAAAATGTTCTCTCTCAAGAACTCGACCACCTTTTCTTTTGTTGCTGCTTTGATTGCTTTGGTCTCTGCCCACTTTGTCAGATAACCTGTGCACACAATGATGTAAGAACTTTGCCTTGAAGGAGGGTTGATAGGGCCCACAAAGTACATACCCCACTTCTCAAATGGCTCAAGAGTCACCTGAGGTTGGAGAGGCATTTCATCCCTTGGGGTTGGTTTCCCCATCCTTTTGCATCGGTCACATTGGCTGATATATCTTTTGACATCTGCATGAAGAGTAGGCGAATAGTAGCCTGCCTATAGAATCTTGAAGGCAGTCCTCTTGGTTGCAAAATGTCCTCCACAGGGTCCATCATGACAAGTTAGGAGGATGTCAAAGACTTCCTCCTCCCTTACACAATGTCTTAAGATCTGATCAGGGCCAAGTTTGAACAAGTTTCCCCCGATCCAAGTAAATGAGGAACTTTTTCTCACGATCTTTCTCATCTCCTTCGAGGATAGATGCGGAGGGAACTGTGCTGACACTAGATAGTTTTCTATATCAGCAAACCACGAGGAGAGTACGGAGATGGCAAACAGATGCTCATCTGGCATCCAGTCATCCACGGTTCCTTCTTCACCTGCAGGAAAATCTAGTCTAGACAAGAAGTCAGCAACAACATTTTCTCTACCTGGTTTATCAATAATGGTCAAATCAAACTGCTGCAATAACAGTAACCATATAATAATACGAGCATTCACATCAGCCTTATTCATTAATTATCGGATTGCAGCATGGTTAGTATGTACAAATGTTTGATAGCCAGTGATATAGTGTCGGAACTTGTTCAGGGCATGGACCACAGCCAAGAACTCTTTCTTAGTTACCGTGTAATTCATTTCTGCCTTGGATAAGTTTTTACTGACAAAGTATATAGCATATGGGAGTTTCTCTTCAAGTTGTCCTAGGGTTGCCGCTATGGCTTTGTTCGAGGCATCCGTGTGGATGTGGAAAGGTAGGGCCCAGTTTGGGCCTCTCAGAATGGGAGCAGACACCAACTTATCCTTTAATTCACTCAGAGCCTTTTGGCAGTCATCCGACCATTTAAACTCAACATATTTTGCTAAGAGACCAAACAAGGGCGAGGCCAGCTTACTAAAGTCTTTAATGAATCTACGGTAATATCCTTCTAAGCCTAAGAAACTCCGGACATCTCTCACCTTCTGAGGAGGTGGGACACTTTTAATGATAGCAACTTTATTGGGATCCACCTGTAACCCTTGGCGAGAGATGGTATGGCCTAACACAGTCCCTTCTGTCATCAGGAACTCACATTTCTCTAAACTGAGGGACAGATTCATCTCGATGCACTTACTCAAAACTTTTCCCAGGTTGGAAAAGGCTTCCTAGAAGCTAGACCCGTAAGGAGTAAATTCATCCATATAAATTTCTACCGAATCATGGACCAACTCTACAAAGATGCTTAACACAGCCCTCTGGAACATGGCAGGGGCATTACATAGCCAAAAGCGTAGGACATGGTAGGAAAAGGTACCCCATGAAGAAGTGAAAGTGGTCTTATCCTGGTCTTCCGGGCTGATTTGAATCTGGTTGTACCCACTGAACCCATCTAGGAAGGAGAAAAATATCTTTCCTGTCAGACCATCCAGCACTTGATCTATGAAAGGTAAAGGGAAGTGGTCTTTCTTGGTGGCTTTGTTCAACTCCCTGTAGTCCACACAAATTTTCCATTTCCCATTTTTCTTGGGCGCCAACACTAGAGGGGAAACCCATTCGCTATCCGAGATGGGGTAGATGAATCCCGCATCCAACAGTTTTTGCACCTCTTCTTTAACAATGTCCTTAAGGGTTTGGTTCATCCTCCTCTGGGGTTGCCTAACTGGTTTACAGTCCTCCTTGATGTAAATATGATGAGTGCAGACTGAGGGATGGATTCCCTTCATTTCCTTGTAGCTCCAAGCAAAGGCCCCCAAATGGCGGGTTAGGAGACTGCACATCTCCTTTTCCTAAGAGGGAGAGAGAGAGGAGCTTATCTTCAAGGTTTTCTCACGGCCAAACTCCACATTTTTAACTCTGGTGTTGGTCGGATTAGTGGCACTTAGGTCTACTAAGGCATTGGCCTGGGTGTCTTCCAGCAACTCTTCCAAGGATATCTCACTAGGGGGCGGATTTTGGATTAAGTTTTCGATAAAATCATCCTCGGTTGGAGGACCTCCCTTGGTGGCCTCTACTGTGCATAACGATGTAGAGTAGACCTCATCCTCTTCTCCTTCTTCCAACCAGAGGGGTAAGTCATGTTCTATCAAAGGTTGGGCAGGAGGGTATAGGACCAGCTGCTTGGACATAGGCCCATTTTTGATGGTCATGCTTCCCGCTCGACAACTGATATAAGCATTTGCAGTGGCCAGCCAAGGCCTTCCCAAAATGAGAGGATAACCTGTGAGTTTTGCCTTAGGCTGGAGGACCAAAAAGTTCGCAGGGTATTCCCATGAGTCTACAGAGACCAAGACATCCTCCACAATCCCTTCGGGAGTCACGGTGGAGCGATCTGCCAATTGCAGCATTTTCAAAGTCTTTCTTAGGGCACTCTGAAGATTTTGCTTAAGCATGGTGTCCTTGGTCATCACATTGATGGCAGCCCCTAGATCAATCAGAGTGTGAGGTATCATGGTGCCATTGATGTGGACATCAACTACAGGACTCCCAGGGTCCAAATACTTTGGATAGATTACTTGCCCCAACATGAGGTCAGACAGTTGTCCTATGACATTGATGGTCGAGGCGTCTTTCTTTTGCCTTCCTAGGTGCCTGAAACACTTCTCTTTAATCAATTTGTTGTAAATTGGTACATCTTTGATAGCCTGGAGAAGTGGAATTTTCACACACAACTGCTTAAGTTCTCATAGAAGCTCGTCCTCCTCTGGTTTGGGCTCTGTGGTCGGTATGAGTCACTCAGGAAAGGGTGGAATGGCTTGGGGTTCACTTTCCTATTTCTCTTCATCCTCCTCTAAGGGAGGAGGTTGGCGCTCTGGAAGGAATTTCCCAGATCACAGGTTGATCTCCTGGATCTCCACAGCATAGGTAGGACATGATGTTTCCCCAGTATATACCTGCTGGGCCTGTCCGTTGTTGGTGTTCGGGTTCGGTTGAGCAGGCATTTGAGGTTGTCTTGGAGGAGCAGGAGGTAATGGTTGGGATTGAGTTGGTGGTGGAGGTAGAATGGTGGGAGGAGTGTTGTATTGGGGCCTCCACCCCGGTTGAGGTGCATTCCACTGAGGTTGTGGTTGGGCATGAGAGTGAAACGAGTGAGAGGGCGGTTGAGTTTGGTATGGAGATGGATAATACCATGGAGGAGGTGCGGACCATGAAGGATGAGCAGGGGGGCCCGAGGAAGGCATATGGGCAGGTTGGTTGGGGAGGTAGTAAGCTTGGGATGTCCCTTGCATTCCCTGTTGATAAGGCCTGGGTCCATGAGGCCTCCTTTGATTAAGGAAGTAGAGAGGTTCAGTAGCCACCTCGGTCCCTAGGTACATGGCTTTAAATCCAGGCAAGGTAGGGCATTGGTTGGTGGGATGGTCTTCCTCCCACACGAAACATATCTCTAGTGAGTGTAGTGGGCACTCATTCTTGGGGTGTTTCCTTGTGCATCTAGGACAAAAAATGGCCAAGGCCCTCTCAGCCTCTTCCTTCTTTTGTTGAATTCTGAAGGTATCAAGTTGCATGGCAATGGTTTGTCTCATTTCGCTCTTAAGATCTTCCATATGTTTAGCAAACTCATGCTTGGAGAGGGAGGTGTTAGCTGAGAGATGACTCCCCCTACCTTTCTTCCGGGCTGCCCTAGAATGGTTTCTAAACACGGTATTTATGTCCTCATAAGGTAGTTGGTAGATATCTCCTCCAGCCAGCAGGTTAAGGCTGTCCAAAAGGTCTTCAGGGACTCCTCGGAGCAGAACCAACTTCAAAGATTTTAGGTCAAGTGTACACCTGGCTCGTTTGTAACTGAGTTGGAACCTCTCCTCATAGTCTTCCAAAGATTCGTCACTGCCCATGGTCATCTGAAAGATTTCCCCCTTAGTTTCTTTGGACCTACAGTAGTCTCTGTACTTGGTGTTGAAGGCTTGTTGCATTTGAGCCCAAGTGGTGATACTGTTTCCAGGTAACCCCATGGACCAGCGTAATGCTGCATCCTTGAGGGTAGAGGGAAAGAGTTTCAACTTTTGCTCATCCTCAACATAGTCATAAGTTCTACAAAGGACAACAAACTCAAACAAGAAGGTATCAAGGTCCTCAGAAGTCAGACCATGGAAATGAGGTAGCGCGGAGGGACTTATGTTTTTCATCTTCATGTCTGCATTGGTCTCTCGAATGGGAAAGCCACCCTCTATTCTCTCATCTTCTCTTCTCCCATTTTGGTTTTCAGCCATGGCTGCAGATGGAATGGTTTCTAACTCTTCTTCTGCTATAGGATCTTCGTATATCTCAGGAGGTTCAACTATAGGTTCTTCTGGCTCACTGTCACCAGAGAAGAGAGAAATTTGACTCAGTGATGTGGTGGGGGTGTTGGGTAAGAATTTGTCGGTATGATCTCTGTTCCTACGAGGCATGAAATGGAAATACTTTTTCTTGCTTTTGTATTTTTTTCTTCTGTACCTGCAAAACTAAAATAGTTTGAACTGCAGCTAACTATCTTACTGAAAGGAAAATGTGGAATTGAAATGCTAATCTATGAAAGCAAAATTGAAATTCTAATCTATGCTTGCAGAATTGAAATTGCGGAATTTGAAGGCTAATCTAGGAAAGCAAGAAATGTCTACTCTACTTTTGCAGGAATGAAATTGCAGAATGGAAACGAAATAAACTACTTAGCAGAAGTTTGTAGTGGAAGAATAGAAGAATAGCAACAATCACCAATACTCTGATGCTTCCCCAGAAACGGCGCCAAAAATATGGTGGGCTCCAGTATTGCAGCAATAATGCTGCAACTCCTGGGACTCCCTTCTTTACTTTTATCAACCCGGTTGTTCGTAACAAACTTGGAAGCGATGGTGCTGTATGCACAAATAATGGCTCTTGTCGCAGTTGTCACTTGGTCAGCTGGCACAAGTCCGCCAGGGCTTTAGCCAACTTCGATAAGCTCTTAGATGAAGCTTGTAAATGATGGATGAAAGCTAACTCGAAGCAGAGCTAATCTACTTGCGGAAAGAAACTGAAAGCAAAAGAGGAATGCAAACCCTAGCAAACCCTAATTCTACCAGCTAGTCCTACTGATGTAAGAAGGAAGATGCAAGCTACTAAATGAGATGCCATTAACTTCTAAGAAGATGAAATGCATGTATCTAAGCTATGTCTATATAAGAATCTGAAAGAACTATCTTTTTGTATTTTTGAATAAGTGTCGATTTTTACATGCATATACTTGAACTGTGCTTCACTGTGTAGGAGTAGACCAAGGAAGAGGAATGCTTGGAAGTAGTTGCAGAGGCTCAGAGAGGGTCTAAGGGGCCCCTAGCACTCTTCCCCAGAGTCTCACAAGGTTTGGCTATCAGGAAACCTCACTTGTGAGCTTCTACAGGAAGTCTGCAGGGGTTCTACAGGAAACTTCAGAATTTCTACAGGAAATTTCAGAATTTCTATAGGAAACTTGGAAGTCCGTTTTTAGGAGGTGGATGCGTGAGGGAAGGTGCATGAATGGATCTAAAGGTAGGATAGGGGTCTAAACATGGCCTGAGGACTGGTGGGAGGTTTGGTGGAAGGCTGACTTGGCTCGGAGCTGAAGGTGACAATCCCGAGGAAGGGTCATTGAATGCCGTGGACATCCCTCCTTCAAGTCCTGATTTTAGGCTTGGCTGCCTTATAGCTCATGATTGCTTTGACTTTGCTCCAATACGTCAAAAAACATGAAATAGACACATGTTAACCGTCTAGGAAAAGTAACTTCCCTTATTCTTACCAAAGACACAAACATACTAGAAATAATGCATAAACTATAGAAAATGATGGATTTGAACAAGGGCTGAACAATGAAAATGAGGCCAAATGAGCCAAAATTGTTACCAATTTTGGGGCTCATCAAGAAGAATGAAATCAAATCAAAAGATCAATATAAATGAATTAAATTTTCCCTTAAGGTACAATCACATATCAGAAATTGTCCTAGGGTTTTAAAATCATTGGATCAACCTTCTAGTGGGACATGCCTTATGCTTTTTATTACATCACACGAATTGTAGAGGCATATATGCATTACCTTCCCTCTTACTCTCACAGACACACTAACAATCCAATGAATTTATGAGCCATTCTTATGCATTGGTGCTACTATAATATTCATTTCAATCCAAAAATTCATATTTTCATTGTTTCCAAGAGATTGCAAGGTTTCATTATGTTAAATTACATGATCTTGTCCCTTAATTTCACTAACTAAAACATGCGAATGAATCTTGCAATAATTCTCAAAATTATCTTTCTTACGTTCTCGCAAACACTTTGCATGAAAACATTTCTTTGAACACTTTTTATTCAAATAAAAGAACATTGATGTTAGAAACATTTACTCAAACATTTTCATGGTTCCAAATATGAAACCCTTACTCAAAGTATGAAAAATGATAGCTAGACTAATTTATTATTAATTTGGAGAATGCAAATACATGGCAATCACTCCATTAATACAAAATTTGAAAATTATGAGTAAATGAGAAATTTGGCATGTCTTGGCTATAAGAGTGGCTAGCAGGGTTAATGCTAAAGTTTTTTATGCACAATAATTACTTCTTTCATAAAGTAGCTTGATCCGTCTATAGAAAATCACACCCCACTAGACAAACTCAAATTCTATATAAATAAATTCATTTTTTTTAGATAAGCTTTGACTTTCCATAAATAAACTCAATTGTTTCAATAACAGAACGTATCCACAAATAAAATTACTTGCTAGGGAAATTTAACCTCTCCACAAATAAACTCAGACACTATAACAAACTTTGTTTTTTCACAAAAGAAGGATCTGACATCCTCCAAATATGAAACCTAAACTTCATTGTAGTATTACTAAAAAATATGAGTGATACCTCCCCTTAACCATATTGGGTGGTTGGCTTTAGCACTAAATAAAAATCCTTAATGAGGTTCTCATCCTTACGACTAATCTCTTAGAGCTATCAAATGAAGTATGAAATATAATAACTAATATAGGTTCAAAAATGAGCTACGATTCTCCTTTTCTAACTTGTATCATCACAATATGATGATTCCACAGCACGGGTCATAAAAATACCATGAATCTCCCCTTTTTATCTCTTTCCTACTCAATAATATAAATGGATTTCAATTTCAATTTTTTATTTTTCCCATAATCACTTAATAACACCATTTAATTTAATTATTCATTCTCACTTCTAAATGTTTATGTATTCACTTGAATGATAGCCAAACAATTTAATTAATTGATCCCTATTTTACTTCTATAGCCTATGGGAATCAAATAGGCCACTCAGTTAGTGGCCATTCAAGGAAACGGAAATTACATGGTCAACCCTCTTAAGGTTGACCAAATCATTAATATGGTTCATTCATATACTCTTACTAAGCTTTACAATTTTCAAGAGAAAGCGAACTTTTTATATTAATTAACTTACAACTATGTTAAGGTAAAAAAAGGTTTCATGCACCTTCTCAAAAAGGCACTATTGTGGTGGCTACAATTGAACGACACTGCTAGGAAGGCCTAGATTAAAGTGGTATGCCTATGGTATTCTATACATGACACATTACATTATTACCTATATTTCAAATTCATTCTTTATGAAGGTGATAATTGGTCATGGCGATTTCAACTCTCTCATCCTCATCCTCGAGATTGGGTTGGAAAGAATTACCCTCAAGGGTTATGCTACTACAATAATGAGGAAATAAAATAAGTCCACAATAAAAAAACTAAAAATAAAATGCAAGAGATGGTTGGGAAAATATTTAGCACATGGGGAAAATCCCAGTATGATCTCTACTTGCCTCATTATTCATCACTCAATATTTAGAGTACTTGATGCTACCCAAATAAAATGAAACCTTGTATTTTTCCAACCCCAATGAGCAATAAAACAAAACACCTTAAGAGGTATTGAGTTTAAATCTATCAAATGAAAAATCGTGCTTGTAAACTATCCAGCCATATCAAAGCATTATTATAAAGAAGTAAATGTTGTACTAGAGTAGTGGAAATAGAATTCTAAGAAAAGGGGTAACTAGTGCATCCATGACTAATCCCTACTTGCATATATACACTCTAGATGTTGGACCACCATTAGTTGGTCACTTGGCTATGGCACCTAACCTTGAAGTCTTTCCCAATACATTACCACATCTACACTTGTACACATGGACTAACATTTGGACTAGGACCTACAACTTCCCCTTGAGGGTTAGAGACACATATTAGGGTTATCCACCGATCCATCACAAATATAAGAGAGGAAACAAAAACATGCCACTTGGTCTAGTTAGATACTTGATGTTGATCATTGTGTGAAGTATAGTTTGTGTATTTGACATTACGTATGGTCCTCTATGATGCTTCTATGGTTTGAGTTACCTAATTATGGATTGGTTGGAACTTTATTATAAGGATATTTTGTGGGATACTTGACATCATAG
Source organism: Pinus taeda (assembly GCA_000404065.3). Taxonomy (NCBI): domain Eukaryota; kingdom Viridiplantae; phylum Streptophyta; class Pinopsida; order Pinales; family Pinaceae; genus Pinus; species Pinus taeda. The sequence continues at coordinate 7,113 of APFE030291038.1, read as the reverse complement.
TAATAGAAAATGTTATAGGTGATTTCCCCACCTGCTAAGTAGTGGAGTAGAAGTTGTACTCTCCAAACCAGAGAGATAGAGATTAACTTTGATGGTGCAATATTTCCTACCTAGGATAGGGAATTAGACTGATTGAGGGATTTATATAATTTTTGACACTACAAGGAATCCAAAAACGCTAGACTATTGATCCCATGATGCTTAACATTGGAGATATTGATGATTTGAGCAGTGAACCTAGGATTCCCCTAGCATGGTGTTGACACTATTTGATATGAATCACTTCATCCACGTAATAGATGATGATGGTCATCCTGAATATTACAAGATATGGCTTGTACATCACATTGGAGTGCGAGCAGTTGAGCTAGTTAATTCCACATAAGCCCTTTTCCTCCTCTAACGGTGATGTAGGGCACTTTTTGTTCATGATGCCTTGGCATAAAGATACCTTCGATGGCTTGTACATGATAATATGGAGCACTCATTAGCCCTTACCTCACATCTTGAGGCCATTTTGAGTTCATATGAAAAAATAACTAAATATACGTGTGTATTTAGTGTAAATAAAATTAAAAAATACTATTTGACTTCATTATAATTATTTATGTTATTTAAACTATTTAGATATATTTAAAAAATAAAAAAGTTGCAATTAAATAAATCTTTATATTAAGAAGGTATAAAATTATAATAAAATCTATAAAAATAAAAATAAAAAAAATAAAGAAACAAAAGATAGAAAAAAGCATGGTATAATTTTAAAATAAATAAAGCAAAACAATATGATGACATGGTAATAAATTCATTGATTGTTGAAAAATATATTAATAATTATAGAATTAACACAAAAAAGTACTTAATAATTTAGAGATGGCATTAATAGATTATGATGAATTTAAATGTAAAACAATAAAAATACCTAAAGAATTAGATATGATATTAAAATAGTTTTTTGTTGTTTCATAAAATTAGTGTTAAAAGGAAAATTAAAGTCATGTTATATAAACATGTTTTTGATTCCGTAGCTCCTCCAGCAATGTGTTAAGACCCTGCAACTACCTATACAAACATTCTAGCGATGGTGGTGCTTCCTCATGGCTAGGTGATGAAACATGTTGATGAGCCAATTCACCCTCATGAATATCGTCAACACCCCCATCAGCCTCCACTTCTCCTATGTGCCTGTAATGGCCAACTAGGACTTCATGAGGTCACCCACCTTGCACAACATGCCCCCTTCGTCTAAAAATTCCACTATATAATCTAGAATAGAAAGACCAATTTAATTCAACCACCCAAATGTTGTATCTTGGTAATTAAAACATGCTTCAAAACTCAACAAGATAAAAATTGTCAAAAATTACATATTCTTCCACAATTATCACTAAAGAAGCACCCCCGTGATTACAATACTTCCTCTTGAATAGAGTACCACAAGTAACCAAGGACAGAGCTAGTAAGCCTGGGACCTCAAACTACATCTCTCAACCCTAAGAAAATTTGGCGATAGATATGTGCAACAAATACAGCTCGAGACGACTGGGACCATGACAAATTCTTGAAAGCATAAATATGACGAAACCCAAAAGGAAAAGATGACCACCACATCCAAAATTCCATTTACAAAGGAACTACTAGGGCCTAGAGGCATAACCATATTTCTTACTAAACAAGGAAGAGAATAAAACCACCCCATTTTAACTCCTGCGACAAGAAAATTTAGTAGTTCTCTTATCCCCACCATGTCTTGCCATCCAAAGGATAGTTCACCACCCTTCAACTCACTAAGGTGCCAAACTGTGCAGATTAGCACACCATAGAAACCAAAGCACAAGCCCCTGTAGCTTGCATTACCCTTTCACTCTAAAGAAACCACTCAAATTAGCATGCATAGGTTAGTGGTCTATGCATAGTCAACATCCCCCTACCACCTTCCCACACTCTAATATCTAGAAAAATCAGCTTTGGAGAAAAGAGAATTGTTCAGGCAATAATCTCATTCACATGTTTGTAGAATCTTTTGGGTGTCCTATGCAACTTTTCTATGGCCCCTAGCCCCATCGATTCCCCATTTTTGGCCACACTCATCAAGGTAAACATTAACCTTCATGTTATTTTAATATATATATATATATATATATATATATATATATATATATATATATATAAAATAAGTAGTCATGTATATATTCTTCCATGCGTCAACTCCAAACTAAATGAAAAAAGAACTGGATATCTCTTTCATTTTGAGTTACACACAACTAAAATGTTTTAATCATAATTTCCTTTTTCATTTACCAAATATATATATATATATTTGAAATCTTGCTATTTATCTATACTACTACAACATAGACACACAGACACACACCTTCGTGTCATATGTCAACTCCAAGATAAATAAGGAAAAAATTACACGTCTCCATCATTCTGAGATAGGCGCCATTAAAAGTTTTGAATCATTATTTATAATTTTCTCAATTCTTTTATATACAAAATACATACTTGCCAATCTTCCCTTTTTGTTAATGTATTTTAAATTCTAATTCATATCAAATATTGAAGGAATTATACATCTCCATGATGCCATTGAATTAGAAAGCAGAAATTAATTAAATGAAAAATATCCTTCACTTTATTTATTGATTGTTTACACTGAATTTCTTCTTGCCATCAATATTTTCTAAATGTCTAGTATGACATTTTATTAAGTATTAAGGAAATTTAACATCTCCTTAATATTACTGAGTGGAAAAAAAATGTTTAACAAAGGAAAAAATATTTTAAATTCAATTTTTTTATCTTTATAAATGTTAAGTTGATATAAAATTCCCACTAATTTGGGTGGCAATTGATGGTTGTCCTAAATGCATTTATCATCACCATGCATTCACACAGAGAGTGGCTCTCATCCAACTTTAATATGCCCACTCAGTATGCTAATCCATCGATTTCCATGTTGCCTAATCCACTGCTCCATATTCTCTGCGTGATCTCCTTGTACTTAACAATAATGCCTCATTCACTTGCTTGGCGATGGAAAACATTATGTATGTCTAAATATTTCTTGGCTCTTTTGTCACCCAACTTGTTCATGATTCATCACTCACCCTGTCATACTGTTATTTCCTTCCAAAAAGAAAAGCTACAATTCCCTTAGTGATTCTAAATTCCTCCTCCTCATTCTCCCACTTAATACTATGGTTCAAGGGAGAAGATGTGTAAGCAATGGAGGCGATGGATGTAGTCGTGATAGTCATCCCCATGCTATAGATTTTGACGAAAAAATCTAATGTCTTCATTCCAAATATTCATGAAGGCATACCGCACAATGTATCCTCCATGGATGCTGATGAATTAAGGAACATAGGTGGTGGGCATTGGGCCTCAAAAGTTTACTAGCTCGACAGTTATGGAGGAAACAACAAGCGAAAGAAGCTTTTAGCATTTTTTAAAGTCAGTTTTGCTTGAAATATAATAGAGATTTTATAGAATACAAGAGGTTTTAATTCATTTATATGTTCAAAGATTCATTTTAAAGTACAAGAAATGTCAATCTTACTTAAAAATTGTTATCTAATTTAAAAGAAAACAGCCAAAAAAATTATAATGTAAATTAATTTATAACATATTTTAATATATTTATAAGTAAAATAAACATAAAGTATAAAAAAGGTTATTATTAAAACATTGATATTAAAGGATTATTAAAAAGAATTATTTAAAGTTTTTTTAAACAGTGGGAAAAGTTATCATATTTTAGTTGTTAAACTAAGATTACAGATAGCCATCACATATTGCTATCTCTTAATTCAGAGTTACTCGTCATTATTCATGGAAAGCCACATGACAGGTAATTACATTGATGGTGGTTAGTAAGGCTTCATAGTCTTTTTATAATCATCATTAATTTTTTCTTATTATTGCTAATATTTATTTAAATATTATATCTTAAATTTTAATTATTGTCCATAAAGGATTTGATGTAGCATAAAAACCCTAAAATTATCTTATGTAATAAATACTTCTTGTGTATAAAAGAAACTAAATATAAGTAAATATTAATTCATAAAACTATAAATAATAATTCACTATTCAACATTAAATACATATTTCAAACTTTCACAATTATCATTTATCATTTTTAAGATAAAGAAAATCATATGAAAATTTGATTTTCTTAAAAAAACAATTTAAATGTAAAAATAAATATTATGTTATTAATATAAAATATTTATACATATTTTTAAATTTTAACATAACTAAGATGTAAAATTAGAATGCAATGTTTTCATTTAACTATTTTTGTGAATATATAATCATTATGTCAGTGAAACATAAAATGTTAGGATAAAATTATGTAAACCTTATCACTTAACTTTTTTTGGAGCTGTGTATGAAATGCAAACAAAATTACCCTATATGATTTTTTGTTTTAACTTTTCCATAACTTCTTTTAACTGTGTTTTAATTTACAAATTATTATTTTAAAAATATATTTTATTTTATAAATTCTTACTTTACACAGCCATATTAATAATAATAATTAAAAAACAAAAAACTCAAAGAAATTTACCGTTACTTAATTTTTTGTCAAAAGTATATCTGTTGATCTGCCGAAAGCCAAAGAAAGAAAGCCAGAATATCCGATCAGTAAAAAGCCAAAGAAAGCCGAAATATCCGCTGATCTGTCAAAAGCAAAGAAAAGCGGAAGAGGTACAAAGAAATTTAGTTTGTGATATGTTTTCTTGGAAGAGCCTCCATTTGGGTGTCCAATTTAATGTCCAAAATTTAATGTCCAAAATTAGTATGTTGACAGAAGAGGATGACAATGGATCTCTGTTGGATGAAATTTCGATGAATTCTCTTTCTGTCGATGAGCACAGTGGATTTGGTCGGGAACTTTTCTTGATTCTCTGCTATTTCTTGATTCGGTTATTGATTTAGGTTATTGATTTAGGTATATCGAAGTAAATTCATTTATGATTTGATGCACAGGAACCACCAACCGCGAAGGGGAGAGTTGTTATATTACAATGCTCTCTTGTTGCTGCTGCTACGCAAACCATCCTTCACCTTGTGTTATTTTCTTTGACTATTCCAAATTGGTTTCAGGTACTCCGTTTATTTCCTTCCTCTGTGTTTTAATGTAATTTGTTGTTTCTCATAAAGTCTCCTTAACCTCCCTCACCTTCGCCTTAGTTTAGTTGATTTTGATAATTAGTTTATCATGCTCGATCTAGGTTTCAGTTCTATCTTGGCTTTCAAATTTCTGTTGGTTGGTTGCAAGAAAAATGACAGGCAAAAATGACAGGCTTCCACAACAAGTATAAACTCATTTGTCCATATTAGTGTAAAATTCATTGAGTTCTTGAGACGAATTCCAACCAACCTGAAGACTATCCTTCATCGCCATTTTCCATAGATTTTAAGGAAACTGCACTAGCTGTATGGTGGACCAGCATGTAAAACAGCGGCAATGTTTGGAGGAGATAATCGTCCAGTTTCCAGTGAAGTTTGCAGGAGATCTAATCCTTCCTCCACCTGTGCAACCCAGTTTTTCGCAATTTGTCTGTATAGGGAAAAAAATCCCCTACGGACTAAGAGATTGTTTCGGTTTCCGTTTGTGTTTCTATTTCTATTACTGACGAGGGGATCAAGTTCAGCGAAACCTTTTTCAAATCACGTTTCGGCCCATTTGTTTTATCTTCCTTCCATTTGACTAACTATTCTATTCGGAAAGACGCCGGTGATGCATAAAATGCACTATCCCATACATGGCGACAATATTGTTGTTTTTGTAACCTGGTGTTTCGGCTACCGTAATCTGATTTGGGCCAATAACGAGAAACACATTTCTAGTTCCATTTCAGATCAGATATACGATGTTTTCTGAAGTTTTCTTGTGCTTTGTGTTTGTGTCATACTTATATTTAGGAGTTTCCAGAATTTATGTTTATGGTAACTCTGATTGTTGTTTATTTTATTTTTTAAAGATTTTGTATAATTAATTTATTGATTTTAGATACTTTTGGATATTAAGTCCATAAACATTGATATCTTTGCGATCTCTTTCAACCCCTCTTCATACTATTTATATGAATTTTACAAATTTTTATTAATTAAATTGTTGTTATCATAATTACTTATTTATATTATAGTTTTTTTACATATTATTTTTTACATTATCATGTATATATTGATATCTGAATCACCATGGTAAAGAATGAATCAATAAGTATAATAAATAAAGAGAATGAAATGATATGAAATTTTAATCTTTTCTTCTTCTTTTTTAAGTTTTCATAGGAGGCAGAGGAGGCAAAGGATGAGGTGGAGGAAGAGGAGGTGGAGGAGCAAGTGGTGGTGGATGAGGAAGAGAAGCAGCATGAGGTGTTGTTGGTGGAGGAGGTTGCGGACCCAGAGGCAGAGGAGGAGTAGGAGGAGGAAGCGGAGGTGGAGGAGGAGGAGGAGGAGGTGAAAGTGGAGGTGGAGGAGGTGGTGGTTAAGATGGAGATGGTGGTGGAGGATGAGGAGGACGAGGAGGAGGAGGAGGAAGTGGAGGTGGAGGTGCAAGAGGTTGTGGAGGAGGTGGTGGAGATGGACGCAGAGGAGGAAGAGGAGGAGGACATGGTTGTGGTGGAGGTGGAGGTGGAGGAAGTGTGGGTAGAGGAGGAGGAGGAGGAGGTGGTGGAGCTAGGGGAGGTGGAGGTGGAGGAGAAAGGGGGTGGAGGGTGTGGCAGTGGAGATGGAGTTGGTGGTGACAGTGGTGGAGGTGGAAGTGGTGGTGTAGGAGTAGGTGGATGTGGTGGAGGAAGAGGTGGAGGTGGCGGTGATGGTGGAGGAGGAGGTGGTGGACGTGGGGGAGTAGGATGAAGAGGAGGAGGTGGAGGTGGAGGTGGAGGTGGAGGAGGAAGTGGTGGAGGTGGGGGAGTAGGATGAGGAGGAAGAGGTGGTTGAGGTGGAGGTGGAGATGGAGGAGGAGGAAGTGCAGATGGAGGTGGAGGTGGAAGAGGTGATGGTGGAAGTGGAAGAGGAGAGGAGGAGAAGGAGGAAGAGGAGGCGGAGGAGGTAGAGAGGTGGAGGAGGTGGAGGTGGAGGAGGTGTAGG